>JAOWBP010007254.1:0-25608 GCA_028571105.1 Tragopan temminckii | reverse complement strand
CCGCGTCTCCCCCCGTGCGCTGCCGCTCGGCCTGCGGCGCTGGCAGCGGCGAGGCCCGGTGCGGGGTCACCTGCGCAGCTTGGGGGAACGTTCTTGAGGACGCGTTCCTAGAACAGTGCTCTGTAGTTTAAGTGCAGTATGAGCTCGTTGAAAGAAATTAATAAAACTTAGGAGAAGTAATTTAGAGTTGAGTCTTGACAGGTATGAAGTGCTCCCGAGAAGCTCAGTGTTTGTCTCATGCCTCAGTGCGTGAATAATGCTGTTCTGGGTCAACTAAGTATCACAAACCCGGTTCTTAATGTCTCCGGCCTTAGTTGTGTATACAGAGCGTATTATAGTCATTGTATGCTTCGTAAGCATAGTGTTCACCCTTTAATGAATGAATACAAGAAGGTTAAATTGTTGCTATTACGGCTGTAATTATTTTTGAAGGCACCTAGACGAAAAACTTCCCCAATGACTTGGCATTATCATGCTTTAGTTGGCAAATTGTGTCTGAAAGCACATGGGCTCTCTATTACTCCGAGCACAAACAATACATCTGTGCTCTTCCATTATTCATGGCTTAAAGTTGCAATTTTCCCAGCACCACTGTACCAGAGTTCAAAGCAATCAGCAAACACCCCGTGCTTGTCAGCCTCTTAGCAGGGCCAGGTGCCTGACTGGCCCATTTAACAGGTTCTGCTGCTGAAAAATGAGCATCTACAAATGACAATCTATGCTGTTCCCTGTCCGATCAATGCAGGGTTTTGTGTTTTTTTTTTTGTTGTTGTTGTTGTTTTGTTTTATTTTTAACTTCCAGTCTATGAAAAATACAGAATTGCTGGTAGATGGAGAACTCTGCAAGTCTTAATCCTGAATACCAGCAAAATGGCAACAGAAGAAAAAAAGTGCACTAGTAAGAGAATTAGTACCTGCTAATGGCATAAATAAGTGCCACTGCTCAGTACTGTAAAACCTTGCTGGATGCAGTCCTTGAAGGATCACCATCTGAAACCAACACAAAACCCAAATGATTCTGCTTTTATGGTTTTAATAGTGCAGGATTTTTACAATGAAAGATCCAGTCTCTGTCACACCTGATCCCTGGGCCAGAGGGAAATTAAGGACCCTCCTGAGCTGCTGGCTGCAGGTGAGATGTAATACCAAATTCCTATTCAAAAGAAGTATCAAGCTACAGTGCTAATCACCACTCTGGTATGGCTCTTCTGTCGCTCTTTCTTTCATCTCATTTTCAAAATTCTTGACATTATACCATGCATTTTGGATGTAGGGTAGCAAAATACTTAGAACAATTCATGGAATGACGATAATCATTTTCTTTTCCCAGTGTTTAAAACCCAAATGTCCCCCTTTGAACAGTGCGGTGCCTGAGATCTGTCTGTGCTCCTGGAGCCAGGATCATGGTTGTTCATTTTTGCTACCTGATGTTTTTCTTCATTCAAAATGTGTGTCTGCAGTGTGGGAGCAGTCCCTTAGCCTCTCACTCTGTAATCAGAAGTCCCGTGGGTTTTTGGTCTGCACTTTCTATATGCCATTTATTGCTTTGGATGGTAGCTTATGAAACTATTTACTTAAAGGGACTAAATTACTCCTTCTGTTTAACCATCACTTCTAATAAGGCTTGGGGTAGTCACTAGATCCAAAACCTGCCTCATGATCGCAAGTAGGATTTACCACAGTCACATCTAAGAATCGTAAATAATGTCCATAATAAATTTGTTTAAGTATCATAAATAAAGACCCTGTGTGTGCAGACAATGTGTAGAACAAATCCTGTCCTTACCCCAGGGATTTGTAAGCCCAGTGTAACAGGTGAGAGAGTAAACAGCTGTAGAAGGGAATAGACTGGTACATATTTGACTATCAGGAATCGTTCAAACTTTGGTTTACTATGAAATTAGAAAGTACAAAAAAAAATATATGGAATAAAATCCACAGTATCTTTGACAGTGATTTATTCTGTTTTATAAGCCACTAACATAATGAAACGTATTTGAATGTCTTATACCAGAAAGCAAGGTAAATTTAGTTAGAATAAGTTTACTTATGGAGAAGTTGTCAGGGTCTGTGTAGAAGAAATCAAATACAGACACAGAGTTTTGTGATGGCAGTTTTGCAACTGCTTGGGAGGGAAAAGCCATTGAGTTCCACCTGGGTGGATTGGCAGGTGTGAGAGAACCCAAAGCAGGGAGCAGAGAAACCCCTGGCACAGCCCCTCTCTCTGGTGGAACGTGAAGCGTCCCTGCTTCTCCCTTGAGATAATGGATTTGACCAGAGTTTGGCCTGAGCGAATGTGAAAATCCGAGTCATGCCGAGCCACGGGACTCTGCCTGCTGAGGACCGTAGGGACTTGGGGTTTCTGAGCTTCTGTTGGTGCTTTCACAGGGCGCAGCAGAGCCCTGTGCCCACCAGAGGGAGCGCGTGGATTACTTTAAGCCATCTTTTCCTTTCTGTTCAAGGACAAATATTGTGTGCACACGAAGGCAAAATTCTGCTGTCGTCAGTCCAGCTAAATGCACTGACAACATGTTGGATGAGAGCAGCAACAAGAATGTTAATTTTGTAGGGATGGCTCCACATCGTGTTATGGTGCGTTGCAGCCTGAATCTGGTCTTACTTAATCAGTGCATGGGTCCAAAGCTGTGCAGATTGTTTCTAAATATAAAACTGAAAACAGAGAACTCTTATTAAAAAAAAAGGAAAAAAAAGGAAGAAAAGAAAATGCAAACCTTGAAGGGGATGGAATTGCCGCATCCATCATCCCTCACCTCCCAGGCACGCCTGACTGATTGGCACGAGAAGCCAATGTGTCAAAGCCACCTTCTGTTGGCAGACAGCCCTGCTGCTGCTGCCCCAAAGCGTTTTCCTCAGCGTTTGGCTGGTGTGATCATGCAGCAGAAGCAGGTCACTGCATTGCTGAGTCCTGTTCTGCCAAGCGCTGATTGAAGAGCATGGGAAAGAGCGTGCTGTGCAGCCCAGGCACACACTGCAGCCACAGCAGGCCCTGAGCAGGATTTGGTGGCTGTGCTCCATGTTACCCCCAGTTTGGGGCAGCTGCAGAGTCTGTGGAACTGCTGGGGGCTGCACTGCACATGGGTCTGTGGTTGCACAGCAGCAGCACTTCTCTGAGGTGCAAGCTGGTTTTGCAAAGGCGCCACTGGTCATGGCCATTTGGGACACGCAGTTTTAGGATAGGACACAAAGGAAACGTTGAGGGAAGCAGGTCAGCTTTAGCAAGTATACTGCTGCAGAAAGAAGGTGCTGGACACAGGAGCAGAGTGAGCAGTTCTTGCAGTCTCTAGCATTAGGCCTATGTTTTGTCTGCATACCTTTCCTCATCCCTCAAGCTCCAACGTGGAAAAGGAGAGTGGGAGGCAGATTGTTGCATTCTCTTATACTGTCCTCTTGTGCTTGAATGGGTTTTATAAGCTTGCCAGCAGAATAGAGAAAGAGGTTTGTTCCCTCACATAAGTAGGTGAAACTTTTCAAATACAATAATACTTGGAGAAGGAATGAAATGCAGCACTTATGGAGTTTTCACTTTCTTCATATTGTTTTTTTGCTATCTTTATCTGGTCGTTTTTCAAATCTGGGAATTTACTTTTTTAAAGAGAGCAGTCTTGAGAATTAACCTGTGTGTTGAGCTGGAACAGTATGTTTCAGTATTTCAGAAAAGAGTCTTAGCTCAACAGGTAAATGTGTGGGAAGGATGCAGCAGCTGAAGCAGGTCAATGCGTGTGGCTGTTCCTTGGAAGGTGACTGACGCTCACAGCCCCTGGAAGCTGCTGAGATGTTCAGAACATCAGCAGGAGGACAAGGAAACGGGCAGGTCAAACCCATTGTGCATCCTAGATTGTGAGGGAAAGTAAGGAGATTCTCAGCGTACTTAAAGGCAAAGCAAACAGTGGGCACAAGCAATGCTTTTATCAACAAAAAGGAAACAAGGTAGTAAGGAGATGAGAAGAAAGAAAGCAGCGAAGGGCAGCAACCCTGGGGCTCACTCTTTTAGGACTTTTGGCTGCGTGCCTCTAGATCCCTGCAAAGAGGGCTCAGACGTGGGGGCAGCAGCCAAAGCACAGCCCGTTCAGCCAGTCCTTCTTTTTGAGGGTCAGAGTTGTGCACGAGGGTGAAGAAATGTGATGTCTTCAGAAATTTAGAGCTAATGTTCCCAATAAAAGACTTAGACTGTCCATGAGACGGAGAGATTAAAAGCCTTAGAAGTTTAAATGTTTAATTGAACAAATGTTACTGAGTTGTACCTTTTGCAGCTTATGAAACAGAATCACTGAGATCACTGTTCTGTCCTGCCTGCAACAAGAAACTAAAAATTTACTGGAAGTTCTTCATCTCCAGCTCCTACAGCATTGTACATGGTTCTACTGAAAATAATTAAAAACTTACCGTAACATTAAATATATAATGTAGCTATGTGGAATTATTTCAGTCTAAGCATCCGTAAGTTGCCTATAAAGGATTTCATTTGGTAGCATTCCTTCCTCTTTAGGGAATTTTTCTTTAAGGCATTTCTCATAAATTTGTTTATTCTCTTCTAAAATTTCTAAATTCACTTCAAAGCTTGTTCTGAGACTTTCGTGTGCAAACAATTAGCTTAGTCACACTAAGAGGGATACAGTACCAGAACAATAACAATTGCAGAGTTTATTTCAAATGCTGTTGCAACCACTATTAAAGACATTGTGCCTTGGTTTAAAAAAAAAAAAAAAATTAAAAAACAAAAACAGAAGCATGCAATTTCGTTTTTTTTTCGCTTTTCTGTGTGTATTTATGTTTAACTCAGGGGAAGAATTTTATAATATTCTTAAAGGAAAAATAGAAATAAAAATGGCATGGATTCATGAAAGCATGGGTTTATATATAGGCATTCTCTGTAAATGAACCAACTATTCTGTACTCTAGGTAGAACAACCTTATCTGTCTGCTCGTGCACATTTCAGTTACCTCCATGCACTCCCACTTGTCTTACCTTTTTTGTATATGAACGGAATGTATTGTATCATGTTTTCTGTTCGAACTGTGTGTGCCTGATGCATAAAAGGACGCAGATCAGCAGGGTTTTCCCCACCATCTGCACTGCCACAAACCATCCAAGCTTTGTTCTCATGGTTGTTGCCATTTCACCCAAATCTTTCGATGTTTGTATAGCCTTATACAGTATATTGCACTTACTGTACCTGTATAGTATCTCGTCTGTATACTGTATGCACATAAATATGTATATTCACTCATGTATGTATGTATAGTATGTTTATATACCTATGTATATGTATGTGTGTTCATAATCTTTCACTAGAATTGTGTGGCTATTCATGTACATCCTGTGTGTGCCAACTATGGAGAAGTATGAATGCCAGCACCCACTTTTGATAACTTACTTTTATTCTCATTTTGTCTCGTTAAACAATGAAAATAAAAATGTCATGTATTTTAAATGAGATCCTTAAAAGATTATTATTTTTACTAATTTAAAGTTTCTAGCTTTTCAGTAAAAGAAAAATGTATATATATATATGTGTGTGTATATATATATATATATATTTTAACAGAACCAAAATTGCAAAGACACTTGTATTTTTCATGACAGCTTTTTATGGTTGAAAATTATTGGGTAACAGTCCAGACTCTGTAGGCTTGATTCACTGTATCTCATGCCGGCCAGGTGTCCCTTGGTTTAGAAATGCCCTTAGCCAGTCAGGCCCTCTTGCAGCAAATCCCAGCTCTGTACTCAAAGAGGACTTGCACACATAAATACTGGACAGAGAAGGGCCTTACTCAGCCTGTAAATTGTCTCCAGTGCAGGTGAGCTCTAGGAGCAGGTTTCAGTACTGTACTTAATGAATCAATTTTATGGGAACATTTTGGAAAAGGTTTGTCAGCTATGGTTTCAAACTGCCTCTTATGCTTTGCAGTCTACAGTAACATACAATGCCAATTGATGAGGCATTTATTGAAACTGCTAACAATCACTTACTGGCCCTTTACTTAATCACCACACAAGTGAATACAGGCGAGGTTAACTTGCCTTGAGCCAGAAAGGCATTTACATCCCTTAAAATCAAGGGGACGATTGATACATATTTTCCAGTTGAGCGTGTATTTGTTCCTCACTGAATTGGAGCTTCAGTAACAGTCGTATGTGTTTCTGTCTGAGGCCTGGGAGTGATAAATTCACTTCCTTTAACGTTAATCTTACCATTGTATTATCTTGTCCAGGCATACCAGTCTCCATGTGTAGTACATTACTGCAGCAGAGTGGCAGCAGCTACTCAGAAAAAAAATCTTAGAAGACAGATCTTTATGCAGGAAACAGTAAGGAATTTGCAGCGTGACAGAGTCGCTGTTATGAAAAACCTTCACCCCAAACAAAATTGCGTCATAGAAAATCCTTTCCATTTTTTTTCTATTCAGTTACAAGGTTAAATTCTGACCTCACTCACGTCAAGAGCAAACTCCCATTTCACTCATAAACTACAACTGGAATGTCCAAGGAATGCTTTTTTTCAACAAAAAATAGTATGGGGAAAGGATACATTCCATTAGGCGAGCTTTGTGTACATGGTCCAGCAGGCTAATCTTAAGCCTTTTCAAGACAATGGTAATTAATGGTCTCTTGGGTTGTGTTGGCCCATCTCTTTTTTACAGTCTGGAGAAGCACAATGAGTATCTGGGGTTCATAATAGCTGTTGTATAATTTACATCTGGGTCACAACAGAAAAGAGTAAAAATGAGAAAAGACAATGACAATACTATTGTAAAAAATAATAATAAATTATGGCTCTTGCTTGATTTCTGAACCAAACTTTAAAGCACAAACCAGAGGAAACAGCAGGTTTTTGCTGATTGGCAATTTGTTCACTTGTGTTATAAGGGATACTTGTGTGTAGTTTAACATGGATTAGAATGTTATTGTCCTTTTGTCTATTATTGTCTATTATTGTCTTAAGCCATTCCTTACAAGATGGGTGTTTAAATTTCTTGGGGAGACCTGGAGTTCAACCCAACCTACTGCATCAGCTGAAGCCACTTCTGCCTGATGGTTCACAGGTTCACACGCATGAAGCTGTGGTTCAGCACGCTGCTCTTAGAGGTTTACTCTGTTGCTGTCTTCTCAGTGAATTAATGCTAAACCAGTGTCACGCTACATCAGCAAATGCCATCCAGCTGGAGATTGCCTTTTAAACAGAAAAGCAGAAGTAACATATGGCAACCACTGCACGTAGCAAATCCCAGTTTCTAAAATCTTCTCGTGCCAGTCTAAGTTTCTTACTTGCATTTTAGCTCTATCAGTAAATCGAGACTAAATTAGATTTGGGTACTATATTATTTAGCAGTACCTCATATATATGAAATTGTATGATGTTGCTCTGAGGCTAGAATAGATGTAGTATTGCATACCAGGAAAGGCTCTCACATTTGGATTCTTTAGAAGCTGTCAGCACAGTTTCTAAGTCCAGGATCTGTTCATTAACTATATGTCAAGCTGGGGTTAGTGTGCTTACATCACTGAATGCTAAACAGTAGATCTGAAGGGAGCAGCACTTTCAAAGCTGAGGCATTCTCCCTTAATACATTATTTTGTTTTTTTCTTTTTTTGTTAATATATTTTAAATGATTCTTATGACCATTTTCTTGAAAATACTAGAAAAATACAAAGACTTAGTGGCTTAGCTGAAAAATCGGTGGTAAAGTTCTTCAACTGTCACAGCAATAAAGATTAGTTGAATCTTCTGTTCAAATGCTGGCATCAGGAGGAAGAGTACTGAAGCTCGTGCATTTATTTCTGGCTTGCGTAAAATGATGTCCAATAAAGTGGGGAAACTAATCGATTTTGTGGTTTCTCCATGTTACATTTTTATATCTTTAGACTGGGCCACAGTATCCACTTTCTCTTAGTTCTTCAAGTGTTGGTATTGTTACCACTCATTTTCTTTATTCCTAGTTCAGTTTTTCTGTCTTTCTTGGTCACTAGTGGATGACAAGAAACAATGACCTAGAGTTTGTATTCTGCTGCCTTCAGCTCCCTTCTACACAAGAGTTTTGCAATCTGCGAGGGTTGGATCTTGAAGAGCTAAGCTATTCTCCTTGCTCCATGCCACATCTTAACTCAAAGGAGGAGGTGCTGTTCATCTCAGCATGAGATTCAAAAACTGACCAATTTCCAAAACTACCATGATTTAGAGCAAGAGACACTAATTGCAGGTGTTTGTACTGTGGACATGCTTGGTCATAGGTTGAGCTGGCTACAGTAATCATCAAGGTCACTGCTTCAAACCATCCTGCTATTTTAAGACTGGTAGATGTGCAGTTAAGGTGCACATGTTGGAGTAGCAACTCTCAGCAAGAGGAAGAGGTGGGGAGACAGGGTTAGCAACCTGTTAATGAAATCTGGGACTTTAAAGTGTTACACTGAACTCTCACAAAGACTGGGTATTCTGTCCTTTGTGCCTCCTGTGATTGACCTAATACAATATTGAATTTTCCTTTCTATTTTGCAGTGAACGAGAGGATGTGTCATGGTGGGTAGCTTGAGTTCTACACTTATTGCTTAGCAAAGGCTTTGATTTTTCATAAGTAATCTCAATAGAAATGCACTTTGTGATGATCCACTGTGTAAATGAGATGCATGAGACTACTTTACACAATATATCCAGTATGAGTTGCTCTGTAGCCTCTTACTTTAAACATACCAGCAATTACAGGATGCGTTACCTAATAGCAAATCAAGCAGTACATTTCAGACAGTTGTTTGGCATAAAAAAAAATTAGCTTAGATGAGAGGGATAGAGGTTTACAAATACGTTACTAATGCAGGATCAGGAAGATCTGTAGTGAGACTGCCAGCATGAAAACAAGCTGCAAGATGGGAATTTATCCTTTAACGTTTTCTTTATTTATAGCCTCAGCAATAATCTGAGGGTAGCCAGAAAACTTGAGGCATAGGAGTGTGTGCAATGCTGATTCTGTACAAAGTAGCTGTGGCATTTAGTAATTGGAAGCAATGAATCGTGAAACGGGAGGTCTGGAGTCAGAGGTGCTGATGGTTTACTAACTTTTTGCTAATTTAATTTTTAGGTAAGTGTTAATTGTTCATAATCTTGAATCTTTGGGAATTCTTGGAGTTCCAAAGATTCTTGTTAACTGCTTTTAAGTAGTGGATTAGTCAGACCACAGAGCACAATGTAGTAAGTCTTTTAGCAAGTCCTGTATTTAGAAAAGGTGCCCAGATTTCTCTTACAGTATTGCACCGTATAATTACAGAAGCTGTGTGAAGTGGTAGAACAGTTTTTATAGGGAGTCTTGTTTTGTTTTGTGTTGTTTTTCTATAGTGGTGTCACTTATAAGAAAACATATTCCCTGAAGTTTGGAAATACAGAATAATGAAAATCAAAACAGTAAATTCAGCAACTCCAAATGTTAAAATGTGATGTGTGTGCAGTTTTAGAAGTTGAAATATCAGCAGTCAGTGAAGTCCTTTAAATATGCGGTGAAAGATTACAAGTATTTTGTTAAAACTGTTGTGCGAATGGAATTCTTTCCCAACCCTTAAAAATATTATCACCTGGATTTTAGAACTGAGATGCCAGCAACTGTGTGATAACACCTACATTATTTCTGCCACAGCAGAAATGACAGGTTGACTGGCAAATGTTCACTTCCAGATCTGTGCCAGTAACATTAGAGATGTTTCTATACAAACAGAAAATTGGCTTTTAGTGGCTTGCACTGAATTAGAAATATAACGGGGAAAATTCTTGAGAGAGCTGGAAATGCATGCTTTCTTCCACTTCTGGTGTGTTACGTGTGTCAATCAGAAATGTACTGCTAGCAAAGTTTGTAAAAACATATGCTTAGTACAGGCCATCGGTACGTGCTCCTATGCCTTTTTTGGTTAATATTCCTCCCAGTTCAAGGAAAAAAATGAAGATTTCCTTGTGTGTCCTAAGAAGAATTTGTGAAGGAAGCGAGAGGGCGATCTGCGTGGCGCTTAGCACTGCGTGTGCCTGTGCTTGCGGTGCGGGTACGGGGATGCACAGGGCTCACTGCGCTGCGGCTGCGGGCTGGAGGACACGGTTAGGAAACACCTTGGATGCTTCCGGAGGCAAATTTGCAATTGTGTGCTCAGCTGTCTCTGGGAGCGTTACCATGCACTGACTGCATGGCGAGTGTCTGCTTTCACAGCTCACCTTGCACATGCTATGTGTTCCTGAACACATGCTGTTACTTTTAATCACTTCTGTATTAATAACCAATTGTTGTTTTGAATTTAGCAATAATGGGAGAGCCGGGTAGCAGTACAGAGCTGTTAGAATGACTGCCTGGGCTGAGTCAAACGGTACCTTCTTTTATGTCAGTACTGTTCCAGAGGAATGGCGGCAGATGTAGCCTGTAGCTTTACGCTCACGTCCCAGCTTTTACAGCCACTGGAGGTAACAACATTTAATTGCAGTGCAGTGCTTGTAGTTAACAGTTAGCAACAGAAACCTTGTCATTTTCCAACTGCTTTTTAGAAGGCTTTTAAAAACATTTTGAAGTGGGGAGGGGGTTACTATTTGTTTGAACAAAGTGTAGTCAAGTTCTTTGACCCGTGGAGTTGGTGGGCACACTCCTGCTGGCTTCAGATGGGAAAAGATCTCGGTGCCCAGAGCCTTTGAAACCTGATTCCTGCTGAACTCTTACATTGGACAACTCCCATTTTGTGAAGGCATGCTAAAAGGATCTCCGCGTCGAGCTAAGACTGTCAGAGAATGCATCATAAGCTAACTCTTGCTACTTAGCTTAGCCCACTGCCACCTGCAGCCATGGCATACAGCTGCCTCCTAGGAGCCACCCTCTGGAGTGGAAGCACCTTGGAGACACCTCCCGGCCAGCTGGCTGGGACCCATGTGCATGAGAGAAGGCACCATCAAGTATTTCAGTGGGAAAGACAGTTTGGAAGCTCCTGTATGAGCACAGGCAAGAGGAAAGAGGGAGGCAGTATCTTTTCCTCCCAGAGGATGGTAAGTGGCTTTCAGAAAGCCTTTTTGTTTTACTTGTAGCCTGCCCAAACAATCCAGCATGCTTGGCTCTGCTGAGTGATGGGTAGCACTGCTCACAGCTTGCACTGCTCATGGATCGCTTTTTTTGCAGATGCAGGAGGCATTGCTACGAATCTACAAACATTGATGACGTTTTTATTTCATTATAGTTTGAGTTGGTTTAAGATCACTTTGTTACAGCCTCACATCAGCTGCTGGGCTTTCATTTTATTTATGATATGCTGTTGTCATGAAGAAAAGAGTGTTTGTACAATATCCACGATCACGTGTGAGGTGTGGTGTTCCTCATCCTTTGTGTAAATGAAGTCAGCCCCTCTGCCTGTCCTATAGCAGAGAGAGGACACTCATAAGGACAAGAAGAGAGCAGCATCTTCCTCAGCCCCATAGCATGTACAATGTCAGCAAAGTGGGAACCTGTGATGCTAGGAAAAAAAATTATGGAAGCACCACTGAATCATGGGACTATCTTATTGCTTCTGATTTAAGTTCCAAAGAGACAGCAGCATTAAAAAAAGGCAAACCAAGAATTTGACAGCCAAGATGTCACACAGAAAGCATGGGTTATGATGTTGTCTAAGCCCTCATACAGTGATCCATACTTTTTTTTTTTTTGGTCATTAGAAGTTCATATACCATAAAAGAAAACACTCAGAGAAATTCCAGAGCATAAAATATTGGGTGGTCAATCCAAATATTAGAAAAATTTGCTCAAAAATTGATGAAAATTGATGAACAACACTTTTGAACTTTATGGCCAGTATACTCTTCTCCCCCATGGGATTTTTAGCAGCACCTATTTTTCCTTGTGGAACTGTATTGCACCTTTCAGTGAAACATTTTCTGAAATGCCTTTCAGGGCTGTGAATTGGCATGGATTTATCCAACCCACACTTCACCCTTATGGCCTGGCTTCAGAGATTCTTCACTGTATTTTCAGTCTGGCTCCCACGTTTTTCTTTTCACAGCTCTCGTATTTTTCATTTGGAAAGGCTGTGCAATATAGGATTGTTTGTTTGTATATATCATAAAGATTTTGCTTTATTCTTCTTCAGTAGCATGCACGTGTCTGACAACTCACAAAGACCTGCTTGTGTGGTGTGTTGGGTCCTGTTGCTGAAAATCCAGTTGCTGAAGGGCCAGGATGTCCTGTCTGGCATTTTAAATGGTCACCAAAAAAAAGATGGAAGATGTTTATGTTGTTACTGCAGCTAAGAGGTTTGGAAAGTCACATCCATCAGTAACTGCTTAATAATGATTTCTTCTCTTTTTTTCTATTCAGAACAAATCTGTTGTGCTTTGCTGGGAGCTGGGAAAGTGCTATGTTAATTTACATTTGTGTTTCTTCCTTTAAATATCCCTACTTCAAGTGCTTTTGTGCAGGAACCATGCAGCACCAAGACCAGGCAGAGCCCATACCAGGGCAACAGAAATGGGAATACTCTGCAGGAGTGTGTTTCCCAAAGCCTGGATTTTCTTCGGGATTATGAACATTTCTCGGTAAATTTGGATGTGGTAGAAAGCTATGGAGTGTGCTGACCTCTGGTTGGAGAACCTGTCCTCTAAGAGCAATTCAACTATAGATGTCCTGCCCATCAAACCTCTGCCCCAAGACTCCTGGAGGCACCTCCACACAAAAATGCACCAGTCCCACTTTGTAAGGGAGGGAATTTGTTCAGCTAATTTGTCTCAGAGGCTCATAAAGCACTGAAACACTCACCAGCCTTTTGGGCTCTGCCTTTCACTCAGATTTTCTTAGACAAAACATTTTGCACAATATTTTGAGAATGTTCAAGTTGCCAGAGTTACTGTTTTTTCTTAGTTGAAAGATGGTTTTATAATGTGACTTCTTGTTCTGAGACATTGCCAGAATAAAATCTGAGGGTATTCAACAGATCATAATAAGGTTTACTGCTAATATTTTGAGAATAAAAATATGAAGAATAGGACAGATAGGAAAAGTAAGGTGACAACACATTGATCTCTCCTAAGCTGATGAATAAAACTGTGGAGAAGAACTCAGTTTTGTATAGTGGAAGAGTTTTTTTGCTTTTTTTTTTTTGGTGGATGTTCAATTTTGGGACTTTGGGATCCTTCAGGAGCAGGGCAGCCATATGGCTGTGTAGTATTAGGAATGCTCTACTTCTTTACAGTAACTTGTAACTGTTATTTTTTTGTGTCCCTCGTATTGAATATATCCCTTTGTAGTGGTGATATTAGCAACTCAGTGCATAAATGAGGCCAGAAAGGAGGGAGAGTATGAGAAGAGTTAGTTCTGGCCCAAAGTGAGATCTCCATTGGTTCAGCAGCCACAGAAAGGATTAGGTCTAAGTCCCGGTGCTAAATATTGGTTTCAAACACCTCAGCAGCCCTGCAGAAGCCATCAGAAGTTACTGCTGGGATTGAACAGCTCTGCTGAGTGCTGTGCTGCCTGGGAGCCCCACTGCCCGTGGTTTGTGTGGGACTTGCTAAAAACGGAGATCGTGCAGTTGGAGATTTTGTATTAGCATTAATTATTGTCATTATTCTCTCTCAGGTCCCTCTTGCACTTGCTCAAAGCTATTTTGCTGCATATTAGTGCTAGAATAGGTCAAAATACCAAAAAGAAAGCCATGAACATTTGTTCTCCCTTTTAAACTTTTTTTCCCTTATCCCTTATACACAGCAACAGCCTGTGTGCTCACTTAGTCCATTTTGGCAAATGATTTTCCATGTCTCCTTTCTGCACTTCATGCCACACACACATTTTCTGAGTGTAGTGATGGGAGAGGAACGTGCTCTGCAGGAAGGTGCTGTGTGAAAAGAACAGCCTTTATATAGTGTTCAAACTAAACCATCACAAGTAGTGTTAAAAATCCTGTGTCCTGGAAAGGAGAAATGCTTGAATTCTTCGTGGTGAAGGACTCTCTGACTGCTTCACAGTATGGTGGACAGAATAAAAAGGGATTTTGGAGCTGTCTACACTTAGGTTTATTTTAGGGGCTGTTTTGCAGGGGGTGGCAGAGTGTCTGTGTAACTGATACATTCTGCAGCACCTTTTCTATCTTTGTGAAGTTGCAATTGGTATTTCAGAGTTTAGCATGTCAAAATCGCGCTTCAGTCCCCTTAAATCCCATGAAGTGGATTAGCCACCAGAAGACGCCGTGCTGGCTCCAGCACCACGTGGTGTGATGGTGAGGATGTGAGTGGTGTGGCCGAGGCACACTCCCTTGGATGTGCTGTGGGCAGTGTCCATGTGTGGCCACGGGCTGCCAGAGCTTGGTGCCAGTGAGGGCTGTTTGCTCATGGGATGGTCATAAAAAGGAGAGGGCTCCACATGCTTGTAAGGGGACATCTGCACTCATGCACTGCTGCCTTCGAGTTCAGTCCAGAAGTTGGCGTGGTGCCGTGTGTTGTCAATGTGCTGCTTAATGAATTGTGTGCAGGCTGCGTTGTCATGTCCTGACCCGCGTAGGAGAACCCAGCCAAAATGAAGACACTGCTGTGTAAGTAGTAATGCGTCACTGATGAATAGTGTGGCAGAAAACTGCCTCTGTTAGAGCCTCATCCACAGCCCGTGGAGTCACCGGGGGTGGGAGGAGTGAGTACCACCATTAGGATGAATTGGGGACCAATGCCAAAGAGACAGCCAAAGGGAGAAGGTCCTGCTTTGGGGCAGGTGACCTGCTTCATACCTGCGCTATGTTATGAGGATAAGTTGAGCATTGGATTAGGAAGAGAGGCATGGTAGGCTGCCTGAAGATGTTTAGTTCAACCGTAAGGAGGGTGCGTGCACTACTGATACGTTACCCATGTAACTGCAAATTCATAAGAACGTTCAAGAGCAAAACACATTTTGTGATCTACTCAAAGAACTAGTTAATGTATATCTCAAGGTAAGCATATTTTTGTTTCAGTATAAAGAAAGGACATTTTATCTAAAATTCTTTTATCCTGTATCAGCCATTAAAAACCATTTGTTACACCAGTTTGTGAAAAAAATGATTTTCTGTACTTTGTTTATTTTTCTGTTTGCATTCTTTATTACTTTTTTTGTTAGGTTTTCTCATATTTATTCTTTTACTTTTATTTCCTGCTATGATTCAGAACATTATCCATTTATCCAGAGAAGCTAAATGCACTTCAAGCAGACAGCAGCTACAGAGGTCAATGACAGTTTCTTCGCTGGCTTGTAGGAAGACCAGTCCCCAGTGCAAGGAGCTCAGTGCATGCCCACATTTAGCATTTTGATATTTGTGAATGAAATGCAGATGCATTATTGAATTCTACTAATAAAAACATGTTTCCTTCATGAATCATAAAATGCTGCCAAAGTATTAGTGCACACGTGCGTTTGCATGACAAGATCAGAAATGTACTTGGACAGTCGCTGCAAGTGCATGGCATGCATTTGCTTAAAAATTTATGACCAGTGGGGAAAATAGATTCTGAGAGACTGTAAGAAATCACTCCAGATTTGCAGATTATGTGCAAGATTATGTGCAGATTATTTGAGGAAGATCTCTGGTTTGCAGATATGCAGTGTGTGATCCAACCATGATAAGCCCTTTCAAGTGAGTTTAGTATTTGGGATTTCAGTTCCAATCTGAAGCATTTGAAGGCACACACATTCTCTAGACACGGGAGCACCATGCTTAACTCAAATGAAGCCACCTTCTCAGGCTTTGGCAGGGCTGTGACATACACTTACAGCTAAACATATGCTAACCTCCTTTTTTGGATCAGGATCCTGTTTTGAAATATTCTACATGTGTGAAGACATGGAGTTTCTAATCCACTAAGCCTTCTAGTTAATGAAATATCATCACAGAGAAGGATAGGATAATCCATATAATTCTCATGGAGTTCATTAAATCATTTTGAAAAAACAACGAAACACAGTTATATTTAGCTTGATACTCAGAAGTGTTAGTAGCATGCTTTTAATGTGACAGATTGGATATGGAAAGCAATATAAAACATGGGCTTGAGTGTATAGAATTTTTTATTTCTACAACTTAAGGACATTGTTAAGATCCATGTGCATTTTTAAGATCTTTTCCATCATTTAAGATTTAACTAGTGCTAGTTTGCCAAAAACATTCATCTTTATTAGCTTTCAGTGCTCTGAAGAAGTTAAAAAGGGGACCATTTATTACCTTTATTTTTCTTTACAGTAGTAGCAAGAAGTGAAGACTGACTTTGTTTCTTTCGTTGGCATAGATATTTTTTGTTCTGAGACAAATGGGAGTATTTCAAGAGTGATGTTAACCTTTCAAAGAAACGACATCTTCGATCTATAGCTAAATAGTTATTTGTATACTTTTTTTCTTCTTTTTCCTTTCTTCCTCTCTTTTTCTCCTCCTAACAGGTGACATGTATGCAGTGGTTGCAAGGGGACCATACAATGCTGGATATGATTGAGAAAAAACGTTGTCTCTGCAAAGAAATAAAAGCTCGACAGAAATCAGAGAAAGGACTCTGCAAACAGGACAGCATGCCTATTTTGCCGAGTTGGAAAAAGAACACCGGGACCAAGAAATATAGCCCTCCTCCTTATTCCAAACAACAAACTGTTTTCTGGGACACTGCAATCTGAGAGGTGTGTGGAGGATGCTCTCTCCACCGCATTGCACCATGCACAGGTAGCTGGCTTTCTTAATGAGGCAAAGGCTCTAACTAAGACTTACCTGCAGGTGGTGAACTTTCTAGGAAAAAAACACACCTGTACAGTGCTCATCTGTCAATCAAAAGAGAGTTCTAAATTTCCAACTGGATTAAGGCATATATATTTATCCAGGATTTTTTTGGATCCAGAAGATATTAGAATGTAAATATTTTGCCAATATATTGAAACCACCCAAACTAATAACACTGCTGAAATATATATATATATATATTCAAAAATTTATGAAGAATTTTACTATATAATGTTACTGTTATATGGTTTTATTAACTATTTTCTATGTGGTATTCTAATGTTCCCTCTCAACCCCCACCACCATTTTATTTCTCTTACCTGCCTAGATTTGGCCTCTGTACAAAAGCATGTGGTTGTACATTATATTTAACGGGACAATGTACAAAACAACTCGGTGCTAGGGCTGTAGAAGTTACCTAGAGTTGTGCTTGTTAGACGTCCTTAGCTTTTTTGGAGGGAGGGCTGCACAAGGGAGAGAGTTTTGGTGTGAAACAGCAGAACTGCAGGCCATACAAATGGGAATGCTCAGTATAGATGCCCAAGTTGTGTTTACAACACAAATTTCTCTGCATCAGTTTTCTCACAAAGTTAATTACACAGATTGCCCTTAGTTTTATCCTAGTCGGTTAATCTCCAACTGTAACTACTTGTCAACAAGGGAAGCTAAATTTCCTAAGGAAAACCCCAAAACAGAAACTCCTCCCCGTGACATCCAGCTGGCTAGTGGAGACCAAGGTTCACTGTGACTGAGCGATGTACAGCCCGTGGCGAGGAGCCTGCTCGTTAGCAGGTTACAGCCGTGGCATTGCAGCCATGGCTCCTGTCTGCATTTGTCTTTGGTCCAGAAAAGAAGGGTGAAAAGCCTGTTTACATGTTTATTAGTTTTAAATCCAGCAGCATGTCCTGTGTCAGATTACCGTGTGTTACCTATGGAGGTTGGCATTCAGCCCCCCTGACGGCTGGTACAGAAATCTCCCTCGATTTCACGTGGGTTAGAGGCAGAGGCCATGTAACATGCTCTCCCATGTCTGCCGTGTCATCTTCCTGGCTGCCTCTGTAATTGGCTTAGAGTCCTGTATGATATTACACACATTTTGACAGAATATTATGTCATGACCAAAGAATTACGACCTCCTGGTTTTAACGGGAGAAAGAAATGGTTTAAGTTGATAATGAGGGTGAAATCCATGTGGTGAAATATCTTCCAGAAGAAGCTGTTGAGAACGAGGGAAGCTTGTACTGCTGTGGAGTGGGAAAAAAATTATCTATGGCATATATTTTGTATATTTAAATTTCTATGTGTCTGAAATTTGGTAGCACAAAATTCCTCTTTAAAACAATCATTTTAGTATTATATTCTGTGAGAAGAAAAGTTGTGTTGTTTAAAACTTCTTGTTATATCGGCTTTTCTTTGAAATTCTATTGACAGCATTGCCACAGCTGTAATTGCTGATCAAAAAACCAAAAATAACAAATTTTAGAAGGTTTTTGTAATCTATATTGCTAAAGTTTGAGTTGGAGTAATGCTTTATCGGTAGCAGTTTCTTTTCAGCCTCTGAAATAAAGTTTTTAAATATTTTATAACTAACTAATGTATATTTTGATGTCCAAACTGAGATTTCTGTAAAAGATAAAGTGTGTGTTTATATGTGTGTATGTATATTAGCATTATTGTGTATGTATATATGCATATGTATACACACATATATATGTATATATGCTTGTATCTCTCTATATACTCATAGATGTGTGCATTAAATAGTTGTATGTTAAGGATATACCGTGACAGGAATGGGTACGCAATTGAAACGCAGATTTAAAGACCCCCTCACAGCCCAATGACAGAAGAAGTGAAAAACTCCGGAGGCTGTGAAGGAATCTTTGAATACATGTGACATCCGCTACACCAACTGTACATTCTGCTTATTCTCTTTTTTTTTAAAGAAAGAAAATGGCAGAAGAAAAACTCCAGAGATCTCGTAAAGTTCCAGAATCTGCTGGAAAGAAGACGACTTGCTGGTTGTGAGAAATCTGTTGAGATAACAGGTTCATTGTTCAGAAAGCGTTTGTTCTTTGTCTTCCTTGTTAGGTGGCAAGAGAAGAACTTCTCATAACCATGCATGAAATACTCAGCTCAGCTCTTTCCCCATCTGCACTAAACCTGTGGTGACAAAACCAAACCGCCGTCTGGCTGTGCTGTGACACCCACGAAGTGCTGGCTGCGCAGTCCCAACCTGTGGGTGAGCCGGGTGCTGCGCTGTCAGACCCTTTGGAGGACAGCAAACGTGGAAGAAAGCAGTTCAGTACCGTGTTCAGTAGCGTTTGTTCATACCGTGTCCTTTCCACATCAATGCGTAATAGGAATAACGATCAGGGAATTGAAGCATTCTTGTCACAGACTTGCTTGTACATTCAGCTTGCCATAGAAGACACCCCTTGTTTTGCTTTTATTGCTCAACACTATTTATGTTGTCCTTAAATAACTGCCCGTGTGCTTCCAGACCTCCATTGTATCCCATGGAAACAATGGCATTTTGTTTTAAAGTGCAACACTACGTGAAAAAGTAAAATAGAACTTAGCACTTACCTTCCAAGCACTTTAGAAATGTGGACTGAACCTCACGCTCGTGAGAATCGTTATAAGGAGGAGGGAGTGAGGCTCAGACTGAGGAGTTTCCCAAGGTCACGGACTCAGCCAGGGCACGACAGACGTGTCCAGGTGTCCTGTGATGGCTGGCCCACCCCATCACTCACGTCGCGGTGCGTCGTGCTGCCTGCTGCGCGCCGTCAGAACGCTGTTCAGATGTTCTCCACATTCCCTATTGTCTCAGCAGTTTCTGTGTCACAGGGTGAATGACAGTGCTTAGCTACGCGCAGTCATTGAAGCTGTAGTCTGTATAAATATGCAATCTGTATATACATACAGATCACATATATACACACACTTACCAAGACTGTATATATAAAGTTGTTTGGTATGCACTTATTTTGCTTTAAACTCCTGAAGTTAAACATTATTGTGTAGCAATTTGTGTAAAGTGCACTGTGATTTCCAGAAAGCACAGTAAAGTCACAGGTCTTGTTATTCTTGCACTAAAAATGTGTTTACGTATATTAGCCAATGTATGTCTACTTTATTGCTCCTTTTGACAAAGCAAATGGTATACAATGGTATGGGTTCTTTTTTGTTTGGGTTGTTTATTTATTTTTAAGTGGACAACGGCACTATGTTTTTAAATGACAGGGTTTTTAAATAAAATGAAATCATTCTGTGTTCATTCCAGTGTAATACATTTACCGATATCTTAAAACTGAATGTCATGTTGCTTTTTTTTTCATATTTCATTAGAAATTGTCAGGTATGTGCCTGAGATTGTGTAGGAGTAAGGAGTAGCTAGAGGCTAACTGTAATAATATATTACTAGCCGTTTCTATATACACAGTATAAATACATATTAATTTTCTTTTCATTTTTGTACTTGATTTTTTTAGGTAAGATGTAATTAAATGTACTTTGATACTTCTGAAGTAATAAGATGTTGTTTGAAGATCAATTCTGCTTTCTTTAGTGCATTGACAATATTTTACAATAATTTAGTGCTTATTTATTTGTGCTCCGGTGTAATTATAATAAAAAGCAATAGTTTAAAATATTTGGCTGTTCATTTTCATTTGATGGTTTCAGTTTAAAGCTGGATTGTTTGCTAGGAATTAGCCAGAAATTGCTTGGAAGAAAAGTCAAGTCACAGATGTATATTTATAGCATTCCCTGGGCACATTTGTAATCGCATCGTTTGTTGGAGGAAATGAACAAATTGCTTTAATAGGTTAAAATTTGCAAGTCGTGCCTAGTTGCATCTAATGCCATGACTGCCATCCTCAACTAAATCCTCAGGATAAAATTTCTCTGTAGAGCAGCAAAGAGTTTGTTTTTTTAAGTACCTTTCAGAGTTTGGTAATGAAGATGGTCACATCAAAGACCCCTCTTCAAAGATCTCCCCATGAGCAGAACATACGCTGATGGAAGAGGGACACATCTGCCACCCAAAAATCTCTTAAAGAATCTGTTCAAAAAGTCAGTGTAATTTTATGTGTTTCCAGCCGGAATCTATACTTCCATCATGATGTAAAACCTACCAGCAGATGTCCTACCAGCAGAATTCCACGGGGCAGCAGGGCAGGGCAGAGCAGGGCAGGGCAGAGCTGTGGGACAAGGAGAGCACCTGTAGAATCCCACAAACGATGCTGATCTTCTGTGTGACTGTTTTCATTACTTTGTGTCTTTTGTTGTTGTGGATTCTCTGACTGAGAATCTTGTGTCCTGATTTTTAAGATGAGATTTTATAATTTAAAGTTTCCAAGAGGAAGCAATTTAAAAAAAAAACACAGGAAAAAAAAACCAAACAGTAATGTTCCTGCTATAGCACTGAGACCAAATGTCTTTCTGTGCAT
This sequence comes from Tragopan temminckii, assembly GCA_028571105.1. NCBI lineage: Eukaryota > Metazoa > Chordata > Aves > Galliformes > Phasianidae > Tragopan > Tragopan temminckii. The sequence continues at coordinate 4,422 of JAOWBP010007254.1, read as the reverse complement.
GGAAAAAGCTTTTTTTAATATGCCAAAAAGATACTATCCATGTTTGCATAGATCTGTATGTAGAACTGATCCAGTGGAAATCTTTTGGTTGTTCTTTGCAGGCGCTGATTCCAAGTCAGGTTGCAGATGACTGAAAAAATGCTTTCTAAGATCTTCCATCCAGGAGCCATGTGCTTTCCCGAGGCACAGCCTCTCTCCTCAACATCAACCCCATTGCTAAGCCTTGCTGCCAGCTTCTGCTCCTCTTCTCTCTGCAGCCCCTGCCACTAACAGGGTTCAGAGTGACCCATCCTCCAAAGCAACCTCCAGCCTTTTGTCCCAGGTTCATTATTTTGCAGATATATCCTGTAGGGGTGACTAGAAATGAATGGAACAACATTTTGCAGGGAATTTTTTTCCCAAAGACCTCCAGATTTAAAAGAGGAAAAAAGAATGTCCGTCAGTTAAAGAGACTAACTGTGGTCTGTTCTGTTCAGTGGGACATTTCATGATATTTAGCCTCCTAGCTCCTGTCTAAAGACTTTCTAGCATGACTCCCTACACCCACTCCCTCCACGTGTCATGTGTGACCATTGCTGGAGACAGCAGCACCTGAAGGAATGAAAGGGAAGTATTGCCAAATGCAGCAGAAAGCACAAATTGTGGGAAAATCAAATTTTTTATTTTTTATTTTTCCATTTTAGAATATGTTTATTGGCTTGCTTTACCACTATGGAGACACTTTCTATGTGCTATTGTGTCTTAAACAGAAGAGGTTTGAATTAAAAGGAGACAAGACCATAAAAAGCAATGGTTGAGTTTTACACTTGCATTTGCTCTAAGTTTATTTGAAAGTTGAAAGGTGCCTGCAGCGCTATATCTTGGGTATCTGCTCCTTTTGCATTTTAAAACCCGTCACAATAACACTGGCAGGAGTTACTGCTGTTTCCCTGCCTCAGTCATTCAAAGTGACCTTAGCTGGTGCCAGAGTGGCTGCGAAGCAATGAAAGCAGGCAGGGGCTGTCTTAGTAGGGAACCAGTAACCTGCCCTGAGCACAGCTGAGAAGCTGAGCTGCCATCAGAGGAGCAATGGGCCAACATCCCTCAGATCTATGGCCAGAACTGACAGAGCTGGCAGGGAAACTGCAGGAAACTAAATAAAATTTACAAAAACTAGAGACAACTCAAAAACACTGCTCAAAGGCAAGACTGAACACATTTGGCATTTATTTTCTAAACCTGCCAACATCTCTTTTATGGTTCAGTTTTACCTTTAAAGCAAAATTACACACCTGTCACCTCTTAATTGTGATTTTGGGCGTGGTGATGGGTGGTAGTTTTAGTACTCTCTCCACCTGTGGCATATTTACATCCTTCTTTGTAGTCTACTCTCTGTCTCAATAATTTCTTTAGTGATATTCTTTAGGAAGTATATTTTTAGGTACCAATGAGACCTCTCTCCTCTTTTGTTCCTTTTAATGTTGTGCTCTCCCTCCCTTGTTCTCAGCTGGCTCTCCCTAATCCTTCATGAAAACATGCAAAGAAAGCAGGAGCAGGGGACACCAACAGTTCTGTTTTAAATAATAGCCTTTACCAATGCCGTTCTGAGTGTATATACAGAGAAATTCACGATGTGATTCAGAAATGACTGCAAAGACCGGCTGTGAGGTGCTGAGAAGCTGCACATGAGCCCACAGCTGCAGCTGGTCAGCAGGGAGGGCAGATCTGATGGCCACGTGTCTGCTGGGCTCAACCATCCTCAAGTGGAGGCATAGAAAGAACAGGCATGATGGGGGGAGGTTCTCTGGCTGCAGCTGGCAGGAATCGATAGGAGCCAGGAGGAAATGTAAAGATGTATATTAAAATGAAGGACTACTTTTCCCATAAACCTCCCCCAGCATTAACCTCTGCCCTATAAGCAGTCTACAGCAGCTCAGGCGCTATGCTGACCTCTCTTAGCCCTGAGGAAGATTGCAGAGGAGTGGAGGATCTTCACTTTTTTCTAGCAGGTACCTTTGTAAGCCTGGCACTTGGGTTGGAGGCAGTGAAATGGAAAGTGGGGCCTGCGGGGGGTTGGGGCCGCTTCTCCTTCTGGGGTCTTACTTGCTTATGGCATGACTGGACCTCTTGCTTGGTGTCCATATGTGATCAAAATCTGTCCACAACACCTGACCAGGTGTTTGTGCCAGGAGATGCAATGTAAATGTAGTAGCGATGCTTCTTAAATCCTTGAAAGAGACATGAAGTGCATTGGATTAAGCTGTTCTATGTTCTTACAGATGTACAGCTTTACAGGTGTGTGTGCAAACAAAAGAAAAACAAAACTGCTACCTCAAGGTTAATTAAAAAAAAAAAAGTCCCACATATCGCAGGAAAAGTAAAAAGGTGATCAACTCTCGATTTCCCACTGCCTCTGGTGGCAATGGCTGGGTGCAGAAGGCCTGCAGAGCCCTGGGGGAGGAGCAGCTGGTGGGTGCTGGGTGCTTCACCTCAGAACTGCTGGGCGGGAAGCAGCTGCCGGGCCAGTGACGCTTCCTGCCCCTGTGAGGTGGCTGCTGCAAAGAGCTCCCATCCTGAGGAGGGCAGGGAGAGCAGTCTTTCCTGCTGGGAGGACCAGTCTATGTCCCAGGGTGAGAGATAGCAATTGAGTTTAGGGCATGAGAAATGGCTGAGAATTTGGCAGCAAATGCTACATTTCAGGCTCCTGTGCAAAAAGCCACTGAGGAGAGCCAGCAGCCAGAGCTCTGGTATCTGGCTGGCAGGGCCCTCAGGACTCAGCTCTTTGGGTGTCTGCTGTGTCACCCGATAAGCTTTGTGCTGACAGGATTTGCGTGGGGCATGCTGCTGTCTGCAGGAAGCTGCCCAGCTTCCCTCTGCACTCATTTCAGAAGATTGCAGCAGCTCGGTGGATTCCTGCAGGGACGGGTGTGGGACTCTGCAGGCTGCCCCAGCTGAGAGGATGTCAGAGAGATGCAGTTCCCCAGCATGTGTGACACCCACTGAAAGGTAAGTTCTGAAAAATCCTTCGGTGCTCCTGTCTAAACATGGTGCACCGTGTCTGAGTGTATAGGAGCCGTTATGTCATGGCCTGAACCAGTGATTGAGCACCTGGTGGAGAGGTGTGGCCAGCCCAGGGAGTCCAGGTGCAGGCAATTGCTCTGTGCAACTGGAGGGGGTGGACCCGGGGTCCTAGCCTCATTTAAGGGCTGGCAGTGGGAGAGAAACATCTAGAAAGAAACAACCTCCAAGCAGAGGAGTTTTTCAGTGAGCCCTTTTCTTCAAAGTGGGGTAAGCTATTTCTTCTGTGTTATTCAATTGTGACTAATAACTGTCTTGGGTTATCTGAAAACTGGTCGGTGGTAACTACATACCTCTAATTTCCTGTCGTGCACTGGGGCAGGGGTATCCTGCCTGGGCTGTTAGTGCAGGAGTGGAGTCTGTACTTCCTCAGCCATCACTCCTAATTGAATTTCTCTGGCCACGTGCTCTGTGACCTTATGCTTTGTTTAGACATTAGCACCTCTGCAAAGTGGGTGTTAAATGGTGCCGTTATGGTTGGTAACGTTTTTATGTCCACTTGAAGAGTGTAAATGATTCTACAAGGTACGGGGCAGTGCAAACAGCCTTTGCTGCGTCTCCAGCTGGCTGGTGTAATTCAAAGCAACTCCTGTGGAATTCGGCTCCCACCAGAGAGATCTTTGCGTTCTTGAATTCTTCAGGGTTTTGTCACTGATCTGGTGAACAGAACAACTGAAACTCCAGTGTGCTTCTTTTTCCACTGTGAAGAGGCTGAGATGTCCTTTGCTGAGCAGGCAGAGGTGTTTGTTTTCTGCTGGGTGTTCAGGCACCTCAGAGTTTCTGTGTTGTCTGTCTGAGACATCTGAAACCAATACTTTCCTGGCTCTGCCCTGCATGTGAGAAGATCATGATGTGGTGACAAAAGAAGTCCCATTTGCAATAATCTGATGGAGTGACTTGCTCTTCATTGGCAAGTGTCTGCCTGGCCTGGGCAGTGTTTGCTGGGTGAGCAGTGAGCACAGTTGTGAGCTCCAGGAGGACCACTGGCACTGTGGTATCTGCCTACAGATAGCTGTGGTGAGCTGGGCTTTGCTGGCATGTGGTGGCATCGGGAACAATAGGTTTGGGAAGTGGGGCTGTGGTGGTGATGTCTCCTTGCAAAACTTGGTCTTGACTGATTTGCATGGGCTGTAAAGTTGTCTGCCCCATCACTCCCTGGGTGCGGGTTTCTGTTCTAGGCTGACTGGAAGATCAACTGGCTTCAGAACAATAAAACTATGGGGCCTCCTTTGTGTATTTTCAAGCAGTGTAAGCAAGTCAAGCAGGGATAAATACTAGAGACAGTATCAAAAGAATGAATGTATCAGAGAAAAGCATCTCATCTGGAGTACTGTGGCCAGTACTCTGGCCTCATCTGGAGTACTG
>JAOWBP010007200.1:0-25618 GCA_028571105.1 Tragopan temminckii | reverse complement strand
CCCAGAATTGGAGCATTAACACTTTAACTTCCAGTGCACTACATGATGTTATGATGTGGAATACTGAGAACAAAAAAAAAAAAAAATAAATAAAAATAAAAAAATAAAAAATAAAACCATGACACATGTCTTCTAGCCCTGTGGACTCATTTGTCCGAAGTTCATTTGAACTACCTCATTTGTTAATAGCAAATCCCAGCAGATGGCATTATGTTACAAGGAAATATTGCTCAGGGCACTTGCTTTCTTCTCAGCTCTGCAAGTCCAGACTTGAACTTCTGTGTTCGGGCAGAACCTTTTCCTCTTGCACCTGTGTTTTTTCCAGTCCAGTCGTGTAGTCATTGTATTTCAGCTGGGTGGAAGTGTGAAAGTACAAAGCCAGCTTTATGGGCCTTTTATCTTTGTACTTGTCACTTAATTTTGAAATCCCTTACCTCCCTGTGCTCTCTGAGACCAGAATAATCTTGATGTCAGCACTGGCACTGCAGATGACAGGCTGATAATAACTGTTCGTCTCTCCTGTTACGCTGTAGTCTGTCTTTTGTAGGAGCCAGATGCTCAGGCAGTAATAGCTTCAGTGCTGAAATACCTCTGAATTCAGTTGCAGGTGAAACATTATGTTATGTGAGCATAGCTGTCCATAGCTGACTGAGAAATAACCTAGAACAGAGCCAGACCATGGGGGCTCCCAGACATGATAAATAGTAAGTGAGGATTGCAGGTACAGCAGCCCCATTCAACTGCGGCATCTGCTAGCAACAGTCCATCCTCAACTGCCCTGTACTCCCTTTTCCCCAGTGTCTTCCTGTTCTAGTTTTTATTTGTCTTGAGAACTTCTGTACAGCTGTTCCTGAGGTTAGAGATCATACTGGAGATCATGCTGTGCAGATGCAGCAAAGCCCTGCTGTGTGCCGGGCTACAGGAGAGCTGGCAACAGTTGTTAGCTCAGTCCATGCTCCTGCATGGTTCCGAATCCTGCTGTGCTATTGTGCCCAGGAATAAGAAGCTACATTTACTACTAAGAAAAGTGGAAAGCAATGTCTGTTCAGGGCCAAATACAGACCCGAAAATCTGCCAACGTGAGTGGTAATTCCTTCATCTTTAGCATCGGAGCTACTGACCATAAAATACTTAGCTCCCTAGAGTGCATGTAGTCAGGTAAAATCAGTTAGGAGCAGGCATCAGTGAAGACCCAAAATAATTGGAGTCACTTGAAGGGTGGCTATTTGAGTGAAATAAATTAATCCAGCTCTGGAAGAGGTATAGAAGCAATGAGATCAAGTTAATTCTGCTTCACTGGACAGAACTACAGGCTGTGCTTTGCTTGGTACCCTGTTAGACTGCATGCACAGCTGCATTAATACATTTTTACATTTAAGAGCATTTATTTGATATGTCACTGTTTCCTGTTTAACTGCCAGAAGGGTGCTTTTTTTTTTTTCCCCTCTTTTTTAATTGCATGTGATCCTAGCTATTGATAATTCCTCTTTCTGACGTGAGCAAGGGTTCTTCTGTCACTCTATTGTTCCCAAGAGAGCTGGCATTTCAATACTATTTCCTTAGCGTTTCCTATCACCTAGACATCACCGATGCATATTTAGTCTTTTTTTGTGCGCATAAGGTAGCATTACTTTACAGTGATTACTACATTACTACACTAGCACTACCACATAGGAATGCTGCAGTACCTCTCTTTTTGTCGAGGACGCGCTTGGCAATGCTATTAAGCAGAAGCTAGCCAGACATTTTGACAAAGAAATTCATTTCACGCTACCCTGCAGGCAGACCGTTGAGTATCTTGTGCCATCTGCTGGCAGCACTGCAAATCGCGCTTCCCAAGAAAAGCAACGAACTCCTCTTACCTGGAGTGTAGAGCTCGGATGCCCACGGTAAAGGAAAAAGTCCTGATAGCGCAGATTAGAAGGATGTGCTGAGATGGATGAGCCGTTCAAGGCAGATTGCTTCCAGCAGAGCTCTCATCCAACGGAGCCCATACACCTCATTGTCTGCACTGTGGCCTACAGCTCTTTGCCAGGCCTTAGTTGAGGAAACAATAAAACCACAGTTTACTAGGGCCTGTGCAGATTTTGGCAGATTCCTGTCAAGCTCACGATTGCATCTGTGCTGTGTTCCCCAGAACTTTTCATTCTAAGGCATGAAGGTATGAAATCTGTGCAGCTGTGCTTCCCTGGTAGCAATTGTACAGAGCAACGCAGTACATTAGCTAATGAGTCTGTCTTGGCTATGTCAGCTGCAACCTATCAGATGGATAATCTGTTGACTGCAGGTGTGCCTACAGATAATTGGGAGTCTTTGAGAATAACTGGGTACCTTGAGAATTGGACTTGAAGCAAAATGCTTTTGTTAAGTTGCTAGATCTAGAGTTGGAGAAGTATTGTGGCATGGCAAGGAAACTATTCCACTGAACTGCGGAGCATTATGAAAAGGACTCTTCCTCTAGTTAAATTCATACATCCTCAATAACTGCTGCTTTCAACCTCTCCTTTTTTTTTTTTTTTTTTTTTGTGTGTGTGTGTGTGTGTATGCGTGTGTGTTAATTAGAGGGCTGCTCCAAGTCAGGATTTATTTCAGATCGTCTCTATCCAAAATTGGTGCAGTATATCTTATTTATATGTCACAAATCAACATCTGAAATGGATAAATAAACATGGGTGTATTATTAGCAAGTACTTGATATATTATGTCTTGGTCCAGAACCCACTGAAATTGGAATCTTTCCCAAGATATTTAAAGAAAACAGTTATGTAGAAAAAAAAATTAATCAAGATTAAGTGCAACATCTACTCAGTGTCTGTGACATGCTCTATCACTGAACTATTTCCTAACTAATTAGCAAGTTCCAACTCAGTGTGAAAAAGGCAGATAGAGAGTTGCTAATGAAACCTCTTTCCTTCTCTCCAAGCTGTGAGCTGGTAAGGAATACAGCCTGCTGGTTCTTCTTACCAGAAGGACAGAATCATAGAATTGCATCAGAGAAAATTCAGATGTTTCCTTCCTTCTTCTTATGGTCAACTTTTGGCGAGGACATAAGGTCATGAGTAACTACAAGGGAATAGGTACCAATACCTGTGACCAAGGAGCTTGAGGCAAGATTAACACAAAGAAGCAATTTCCAAATGCTAGAAGCAACTTCCCAGCCAGCCTGATGCCATGTCTTTCTGATGTGTGACTGACTAGACTGAGCTTTAGGTAGTACCAGAAGACAAAATTTGCAGGATGTAAGAAAAAACAATGCCAGAGGAAGGGCCCTGAGTTTCTGCTAACCTAATAAAAGGTATGTTCAACAACTGAGAGGTAGGGAAAGTTCTGAAAAAGTAAGGGTAAACTACTCTTTTTAAAAATGGTGTTTTGTACAGAAAATTTTCCTTCATGTTCCTCCCTTCCCCCCCACTAGCACACGTGCATACATAGTCTGAAAACCCGCTGCCCTTGTCGTGCCCGGTTAGATGTCACTAGCTAGGGTTAACATCTTTGTATCCTCTTCTGTGTCAGGCTGCACCACATCTTCTATCTTCCCTAAAATACTTCTTGTTGTAAGCTGTAGGTGGGCACATCACAGTCAGCCAGAGTGCTTTTCTTTCTTTACTTACATTGTCTCCCAGCTCACACAGAGAAGCTGGTAGGAAGAAGAGAGAGAAGAGCAAAATTGTAAGTGATTGACTTTGCTTTTTACCTTGTCCTTGAGCTCATCTCTTGCCTTCCATTACATCTTCTGTTTCTCACCAAATCTGCTGATAGGCATGTAAGAGGCTAACATTGAATATCTTGTCACACTCAGAGACAGTGCTGAAGGTTAGGGTGATTCCTATGTTTGCCTACAATAAAGAAGTTCTAGAATCACATATGTCTCTTTATGCTTCTTGCATCTGCTTGTATCCCCAACAGGGCATCATTTCAGCAAAATTCTGTTAGGTCAGCAGAAGAGGGAAAAAAGTCCTTATTCTCTTACTGAAGTTTCTGCTTGATAAGCTCTCTGGAGTAAGGACTATATTTTTTAGTGCCTGACTGGAAGTGGCCTTGATTTCTGAGGCATCCGTAGACACTAACAGAGAACAAATACTGAACGTCAGCAGCATTACAGCTGTGGGAAGCGAGAAGCAGCTGGTGTTCATCTCACACAACAGTTCTGAAACTTGTCCTCTGACTAAATATAAAAATTGTTGGCAGATGGTTGTTGACAGTGAAAAATCTCAGGAAATTCATATATCAGTTGAATTTAACCTAATGCTAGAGAAACTCAGTGAAGGTGACCAGACTTTCAAACTCAGAGCACCAGGTAGTTATCTTCATGATGCATCTCGTCCAGCTACTTTATGTCTGTTTCATATCTCTCTAGCTTTATTTCACTGATTAGAGCAAAATAAAACGTCTGACTCTCCTTGTCCTAGTTTTGGCTGGGCTAGAGTTATTTTTTTTTTCTAGAGGCTGGTACGATGCTGTTTTGGATTTAGGAGAAAAACAACATAGATAACACACTGATGTTTTAGCTGTTGCTGAGCACTGCTTACACAGAGTCAAGGTCGTTTCTGTTTCTCACACGGTCCTGTCGGCAAGAGGTTGTGGGGGCACAAGGAGCTCAGAGGGAACAGGATTTGGACAGCTGACATGAGCTGGCCAAAGAGACACTCCATACCACGTTAACAATAAAACTGGGAGAGTTGGCTGCAGGGAACTAGCTGGGCATTGGTTGGTGAGTGGTGAGCAATTGCTTTGCGCATCACCTCTTTGGTAAATACATATGCATACTGTATATATCAATTTATATAGTTATCGTTACTATTATTTTTCCTTTCCTTTTCTTAGTAAGTAATTTTGATGTCAGCCCACAAGTTCTACATTTTTATTTCAACTCTCTCCTACATTTCGCTGCTGGAGGGGGTGAACAAATGGCTACATGGTGCTGAGCTGCCTTCCAGGGTAAACCATAACACTGCTCTGTGGAGAGATTTCTAAGAGGAGCAGCTAACTGGACAAGAACAATAAAATAGCTTACTCATTTCCAGCACCTTCTAAAACCTAAAGGCTATTTCAGAGCACATCATACTAGGAGTCAAATAGAAGTAACAACTGTCTGTTTAAGTCTTGTGTGGTAGCATCCTCCCTTACAGGAATAGCGAGCATCTGAGCCAGTCCTTTTTCCTCATAGTGCATTGCTCTGAGCCTCCAACCAGTGGCTGCTGAGTCATAGGCAGCTTATGGATGTTCAGCTTCAATTCAGCTCCACAGGATCACCAGGGCTTAGGTGATTTTGCTGCTGTGGAAGAAAGTGAAATTACACAGCTGTGGGTATTGTTAAGCCAATCAGAAATTTGCCCCTCCTCCAGATTCATGCTGCAGTGTATCACTCCCAGGTGGTGTGCTCTCTCTCTCACCTGTGGACAGTCAGCCTTCCCAGTGAGGCTTAGCAGCTGCAGGGGGCAGGGAATGGCTGGGAGGTGGCTTGAATATGTTCAGGATTACATTGTAATTGTAGTGAGCCAAGTACAGGGATGCTGCAGTCTATGTGGCACCAACAGACAGCAGGCACACGAGAATGGAGGCCAGGTGGGCAAACAGGGCAGGTACAGCCACACAGGACATAGAACAAGGGCTGGGCTGGGAGGGCTGGTCCATGGGTGTCTCTGCCTCACGCCCTGAACCACCCTGAGTGATTGTGGGCAACAGCAATAGCACTGGTTGGGCCCAAGAGCCCCTGGTGCTGGAAAGGCTGTTGAAGCTGGCAACCGTTAGCCTGCAGCCAGTAGTGCTTGCAGCCCCCTGGCTCTGGAAGGTTCTGTGCAGGTGGTAGTTTCCACAACGGCCGAGTCTTCCTCCTCAGTACTGTGCTGCTCCCATAAAGGTAACCAAGCTGCACACCCCCATGCTGTCTTTGGCCAGGCCCAGTCCACTGCAGCTGCTAGGCCTTACTGGGAAGGCTAGACTTTGTCCAAGGAATTTAAAATTTGTCTCCAAATCTGTGGACTTGAGGAGGTTTCACAGCTGTATCCAACTCAGCCAGGCCCAAATGAAGGCCGGAAGCTGTGGTGGATGTGGGCAGCGTTGCACAGCAGGGTTTCATTCTAACAGGAAATTCAGTATCTCTGGAAGGCCCTGTGGCTGCAGCTGTTGGGTGGTGGGGTTATTCAAGCGGGTGTCACCATGTGCTCTGTAATTCTTGTAGGCTATCCACCTCTGGCTACTGTCAAAGACTGTACTAGAAGGACCCTTGATCCCCACGTGAGTAATGAGTGTAATTAACCCTCTATGGCAGGACTAGTGCAAGGCAGCAAATTGCAGCAAGGTGGAGCATTTTATGAAGTGAATATTTAGATCTTTCAAATATTCACAAGTGCTACTTAGCTGTAAATAAATTATATTTGATGTCCTCACACTATACACGTGCAGTGGAATTGTCAGGCCACAGCCTGAAGCAATGGTTGAGCACCAGATGAGAAGACATGGCTAACCCAGGGAGCTGAGGAGCAAGCCATGCATCTGAATGACTGGAAGGGGTGGAGCCTGGATCCATCTCTCCTTGCTCTCATTTCAGGGTTGGTAGCAGAGGGAGCAGTATCTCTCTGGATAGAGGTTGTATTCCTCTCAAGCCGTTACTGGTTTTGAGAAGAGGTGAGTTGATTTTTATTCTTAAAATAACTTTGCTATGAAGTTTAATACAAGTTTCTGTGCCAGAGCTGTGGCCTTGCTTAAGGAGCCAGAGAGGGGAACCTTGACTGCAAGAGGATAAATGGCTGGCCAGTAGGGTTGTGGGTGATACGTAAATGATGAAAATGTCTTCACAGTCTTCTGAGGTAGGATGAAAGGCCAGCTCAGACTTTGACTCACTGATTTTTTTCCATTACAATTTACATACACTATTAGTGTTCAGTTCCTGGCAGAGAGATTGCTTACAGCAAAATATGCTTGCTTTTTGGGTTCCAACCTGAAAAACTAATGCTTTCTTCTCAGAAAACATTACCTAAACTATTTGCACAAAATGTGAAAAACTCTGAGAACTGTTACAACAGTGGCCTTACAACAAAACATCTCTCTATTTTAGTAACTCTCAAAATTGCTGTCTCTGAACATTACTGTACTTATGACAGTATGTGGGTCAGCTGTTGAAAAAGGGAAGGAATTATGTGTGTTAAACTGTGTTGCAGAACTAGTGATCTGAGTTGTACTTGGATTTTGTAACATACATCATGAAATCCTGGAGACCCCATAAAACGACCCTTCCATGTAGAGCTAATGTTGAAATAAGAGTACTTAACTAAGATAATGTGTTTTGATGTAACACATGAAATGGATTTTGTCTAGATGTTATGTGTAGTCCAGGCCAAATTAGTCCATGCCATGGCAGTAACAGTCATGCTTGTATTTCAGGAAGTGCATGTTTTTCTCGGGGACTACCTTGGAATCCTCCGTGAACTGTTGCTAAGAATAAGACAAGAAACATTTATAACAGACCTTATAACTAAGCTAAGATGCCAAGCCAAAGCTTTGCAAATGAAAATCTAATTAGAATTAATTAGAACATAAACATTTCCATAAATTCATGGTTGTAATATTCATGTGAACATATGAAAAAATAAGAAGTATTTTTAGTATTTTTGTAAGTCATGTACTCTTAAAACTTTTGCTGTCTTCATCTCTGATTAAACCAGAGCACTGGTGAGTCATTTGTAAAATTTATATTGTAATATCATTTCAGATGGAAAAGATTTGTATACGTAAGCTAGAAGTAATAAGGTAATCTGTGCTGCTTATTTCCTAAGTCTGAAGCTCTACTTGCAGTTAGTTGGTTTTAAGGTGAGGGAGAAAATTCACATTCATACAAATTTTTTCTATGTGTAAACAAGGACATTTTCAGGTATGTGCATATCATTGTTCTTTTTTAAATTTGGGGACCTTGGGATTCACGATGCAAATAGTAATCTCTTGAATTTAAGGACTATCAAAATTACACAACAGCCATCATTGTTGCACAATAGGATATACACTGTCAAAACTGTTAGGTAGAATACATTTTTCATCAGTGTGGTTGCTGTTATTTAAAGTCAATACTGACTCAGCTGGAGCTGTAACTCTTTGGTTTGTCCAGCACTGATGGATAAGCATAGTCTGCAGGTTACTGTGCGTGGCAAAGAGCTGGGGCAAAGGGACTGAAGACTATTAATTTATGTAATACTTATATTACAACAGTCTTCAGTCGTATGTGGGATTGTTAGAGTTGTCTTGTTTCAGATTTACCATAGTCAAAGCCCCTAAATTTTTGCTCTTCTATATTATGAGAACAGTATAGAGAAGCGATGTCCAAATTTTCTGGCCAAACAGTGTCTTCCAAAGGCAAAGGAAGAGATTAACATTCCCAAAATGACTGAAAAATTGGTGCCTGCAGACATGCATAGGTCAGACATTCCTATGACTATCAGGCTTCCTATGACTATCACATTTAGTGCATACTGCACATATGTGCACACATCCTGAATTTCCTCAGGAAGATGGTGGCTGGGAGTGTAGTGCTGTTAACAAACATTTGTTTCTTGATGTGCCTCTTGCGCCTTCATGGCTCACAGGAATGAAGGCACTAAGAGATGGTTACTGGCCAAAATAATTGTTCTAGTGAATCACACCTCACCCACAGGCCACAAGTTTAGCTTCCAGTACAGTGGAGATTTGTCAGAGAGATGGACTGCATTCCCTGCTCCTGTTGCAGTCTATAAAGTGCTCTTGACACCGTTATGGTGAACACAGCAAAATTATGTATCCCCTGCACTCTTCACTGGTAATGGCACAAAGTGCACTAGTCTGCATCTGCTGGCAGAAGAAATTAAACAAATTTAACAGTGCTGACACAAAGCTTTGGGTCACCTGCAAGAATAACAGGGAATTTCATGCCTCTCTGAGCCTACTTGACAGTCAGTGAGCTCAGAAAGCTTTCCTACAATACACCACAAAGATTGAGAAACCAAATTTTGTGTCCATTTCTGTGTTCGTGGTGAGATTTGTTTGACAATGACAGTTAGCTAGAAAGTCTTTTAATGACAGGTAAGACTCTAGAGAGCAAAATCTAAGATTGTGACAAGCCATATCACAACATCAAACAGCAGTTATGTCTTCTGCAAATCAAAAAGGCTGCAGAAGAGAAAGACATATCTTAGTCTCCGTCAGCTGGTTTCATAGTTAACCAGGATTTCTTTGTCTCAAAGCCACAAGCCTTTCTTCTTTCCTTTTTGTTTTCAGTTGAATTGCTGTGTCTGGGTTCCTGAGGCTGTTTTTTAAAATGTGTCAGCAATTCACAACCTTGGGAATTTTTTTTCTTGGTTCATTTTTGTTTAAAGGTGTTGGGGAAGCTCTCTCATTGACAGAAAGAAAATAGTAAGTTTCTCATTACGCAGGAATTGCTAAAGTGGTGGCTGCACAACAGAAGATGAATACTTAGAACAATACTAACAGTCAATGAAAAGAATGCAAAGGCAAATGCAGAAGCCAGTAACAGGCTTCCTAGGGCATGTGACCTGTCATAGCTTGATTATGTTGAAATTTTGGACGCAGAGAGAATCTCTAAATCCAAAAGTGGAAAAACAAACAAAACAAAAGAACACTCTTGGGAGGAAACAAAGGGAAAAAAGCAGGATTTACTTCCAGCTTTTACTGATGACTCACTCATCTTTGATATAAGTATTAAATGAAACTTATCTAACCTGCATAATTTTTCTGCAGAAAAATCTGCATGAAGCTCTATCACCAGAAATGGAAATACACTCCCACAGTATGCTGCTCTAGGAAGACTGTAGCTTGTCTCATTACATGCAGTGCTATCCTCAGACGTGCAATCAATTATTCAAATAATTTGTTGACAATTAATATAACTATTTCTAATAAAAAATGATTACAGTTAGGAATTATGTGATTACATCAAGATCTATGCATCATAAATTCAGGAGGCACAACCTAGAAGGTAAAGAAACATCATTTTTCAATTTATTCATTTTTACTAGTTTAAAAGTACTGAGGAAGGTTCATTTATGTGATCCCTAAGAAGGGGTTCACAGAACTTGTAAGAGAGAAATTACTGTCTTTATTACATTTGTTGCTGTCAGTTAAGTAGTAGAATTCCTTCAGTTATGGAGAATTCAGCTTTTTTTTTTTAATAATCAGGAAGGACAAGAAACATTTGAATTGTGTGATTGACATGCAGAAAAAGTGCATATTTATGTTTACTTTCTACAAAATCATGTCTGTAGTGCTAAGTAGGTTGCTCCTGAGAGAACATAGGCACTGGAATATAATCAGAAAATTCAAAATTAGTTTGGTTTTAATCCTTCTCAGAATGTTTGCCTTTCTTGCCATACAAATTTATATTTCATCTTTCCTTCTATGATAGACTCAACTAGGTACTTGATTTCTTGTCTTTATTGAAAACCATTGCAGAGCTACTGGGTCTTATTCTGTGACAGCGGAGGCTGCTGTAGGCTGGAACTAACTGCTGATGTCAATTAATTCTGCAAACAAGGTAAAAAAAAAAAAGTCCGCAGGTCTTTGATCAAGACCAGTTTTGTTAGATACGTGTTTTAATGGCATTGTACATAAGAATGTATGATATGAAGGAGTGTTTCATACAAACAAAACATCCTGTCAATCAGCAGTTTGCAGTATTGGGTAAAATATAACTCATACTGAAAGCAGCAGCAAGTCACTGCTGATTTCATTCATGATTGGAAGTATCTTGGAAGAAGAATTATGATTATTGTAGAAAAATCCTCCTGTCTAGATAAGCTTTAGTTAAGAAATATATTTCTGTTTTTAAATTTTATTTTAGAATGACATATCTTATGGTAGCCAAGTAGAAAAAAACCACTTTTTGTGCATTTACAAATATATAATCATGTTTTAATTCATTTCAATTTTTATTTTAAGTTTGTTAGACTGACATAAAGCCCTTAAGGAAATACATGAAGATGGATGAGACCTACTGAAACATCTTCTGCA
The DNA here is from genome assembly GCA_028571105.1 of Tragopan temminckii. Classification (NCBI taxonomy): domain Eukaryota; kingdom Metazoa; phylum Chordata; class Aves; order Galliformes; family Phasianidae; genus Tragopan; species Tragopan temminckii. The sequence goes on along the minus strand of JAOWBP010007200.1, from coordinate 14,626 downwards.
TTCTCTTTCCTTTGGAAATCTTACCAGTGTATATGACTTCCTGATCGTGGTAGCTCATCTGTCTGCATTGAATGCATTTTCAAAAACATAATGCTTTTCTGTTGCCAGTAATAGTAACAGATCTGCTCTGATGTTGGAGTATCAGCAAGTGAAGAAAATTTCTCTACTAAAAGTTTTGACGTAATAGAAAACGTTGGCATGACCTCTGCTGACAGAAAAGAAGTTCTCCTCAACAGTTTTTAATATGCAGAGCAACGAGAGTTCAGCTAAAAAGCTCCGTATGCAGAAATGCATCTCATTTACTCATGTTGACACAGCATCGGTTTCAGGAATTTCTGAAAATCTTAAAGTTAGCAAAGAACCTGAAGCACAGATTTTAAACTACAATCTAGAAATACCACCTCAAGCCCAAGTCATATCAGTACCACTTTCTTGTTTCTCACCTATAATGCAGCAACTGATATCTACCAGAATTAAACATGTCTCTGAAGTAAGGGAGGCTACAGAAATACCAACTGTTACTTATATTTGGCCAGTATTAAAGATGGGAGAGGCTTGCAAATGCTCCTGGGGCAGACTTCCAAATTCCTTAATATCAAACAGCCCAAACTTAGCAAAGTGCTGCTCTAGTCCTGATGTAGTAACTGAAGCTGTAACGTATTCCCAAGTAACCTCAGTGAAACAGCTTGTACAAGAAGAGCAAAGCAGCAAGACAACAAAATCATATCCTCTTATTTTAAAGTCTTCCAATGCTGTTGTTTCAGGAATTCTGAGATCACTGGCTAATGCTGAGAATAAAGATTATAAAAATATTTTACCACTTTCATCTATTAGCCCTATTGGAAAGAAAGTGAAAATTCCATTTAAGGAAAATGCTATGATAATTCATAATGGAGAAGTCTACATCCCTTTTGTAATGAGACATGAAACTTTGTCAACAGAAATGGAAATACACAGTCAAGATCCATTGCTCAGGAAGATCACAGTTTCTTTCATTACTTGCAGAATTATCCGTGAAAGGACAGAACAGGTAAGACTGCACTGGGCCATGGATCTGAAGCACAAAGAGCAACAAAAAAGCTCTATTTAGGGCTTTTTGAAGCCAGCAAAAGTGCTGTGCTTGTGCTGGGGGCTGGCAGCTTGTGGGCAGATTGCTCAGCAAGCAGGGGTAGAGTTGGCAATGCCCACCTTTCACCTTGACCCTTGGCTGCTAGGCTATAAGCAGCTTTAGGGAGATCACACGTGGTTAGCAAACAGTCTCACTACTCACTGAGAATAGGAAGGGGTAATTGGTGCGTGAGCACAGCCCATGCTGCCCATATGGTACTGCAGGAGGTGGGTTTAGTGCCAGTGCACGTAAGTGCTGTCCCTCTGCTTGAGACCAGCTCTCTGGCAATCTCTGAGACCACAGGTTTTCACATGATCTCCAGTGGACAGCAGGCTTGTCCCAAGAAGATTGTGGCAACCCAGATGGAGGGCCTGCCCAGAAATGTGGCTGTTCAGGACTCTGGCTGCAGGGAGTGCCTGAGTTTGCTGCTGCCAGTGAAGGGCAGCAGGGATTTCACCTCCATGAGGCGTGAACAGGTGGATGATCTGCTCAGTATGGTAGCGGAGCTCAAGGAGGAGGTGAAGAGATTAAGGACCATCAAGAAGTGTGAGCGGGAGATAGACTGGTAGAGTAACTCTCTTCCAGTAATACTCTGGATTGATACCCCCCAAACAGTGGTGGACCTTCTCACCTGCCATAGTCGAGCAGAGGGAAACAAATTGAGAGAAGAGGAGGAATGGAAACAAGTCTAGCTTGGTAATGCAGGCAACCCCTATCCTGACTTACCTTGGTTCCCCAGGTGCCTCTATGTAATAGGTTTGAGGCCCTGGAACCTGGTGGAGAGATGAGTGAAGATGCGTTGAGGGGTCTACCTGCAAAGTTGTCTAGGTTGAGGTGGTCAGCTCCACACTTCAAGACTGCTTTCAACTGCTTCCACCAGAAAGGAAAGAAGGGTGATTGTTGTTGACGACTCACTTTTGAGAGGCCCTATATGTTGGCCTGATCCTACCTGTAGGGAGGTGTGCTGCCTCCCTGGAGCCTGGGTCAGAGATAACTCTAGAAAACTCCCCAGTCTGATCCACCCCCCTGATTATTATCCTTTATTAATAGTTCAGGCCGGCAGTGATGAGGTTGCTGACAGAAGCCTGAAGATTATCAAAAGTGATTTCAGGGGACTGGGTACAGGTAGTATTTTCCTCTATTCCTTCAGTGACAGAGAAGGACACTGAGAGGGGCAGGAAATCCCAATTTATAAACACATGGCTGAGAGGGTGGTGCAAATGCAAGAATTTTGGGTTCTTTGATTATGGGGTGGTTTACTTGGCACCTGGCTTGAGGTCTGCTGATGTGTCTCACCTGTCTCATAGGGGGAAATAGATCCTTATCCAGGAGCTGGCAGGGGCTGTAGAGAGGGCTTTTAACTAGATAAGAACAGGGAAGGGAATAAACCCAGGTCTGATAGAGGTGAGCCTAGGGGAGTGATAACTGGATTAGGGGTGAGGCAAGGGACTTAGCTGAAGTGCATCTATGCCAGTGCATGCAGCATGGGCAACAAACAGGAGGAGCTGGAAGCCATGGTGTGGCTGGCAAACTATGACTTACTTGCCATTATGGAAACATGGTGGGATCACTTCCATGACTGGAATGCTGCAATGGATGGCTGTAAGCTCTCCAGAAAGGATAGGTAAGGAAGGAGGGGTGGTGGCATGGCACTCTATTTTAGTGTGTTTTGATGTAACTGAGCTTGCAACTGGGGATAACAAGGTTGAATCCCTAGGGGCCCTGCTAGCCTGCTGTTAACAAACAGAGGTCTGGTGGGAGATGTGGAGATCAGGAGCTGTCTTGGACAGAGTGACCGTGAAATCGTCCTTGGTGAAGCCAGGAGAGGGAACAGCAAAACTGCTACCTTGGACTTCTGGAGGGCAAACTTTGAGTTGTTCAGGACACTGGTAGGGAGAGTCCCTTGGAGTTCAGTCGTGGAGGGTAAAGGGGTCTAGGAAGGCTGGTCACTCCTCAAGAGAGAGGTCTTAAAGTTGCAGGAACAGGTTATTCCCCTAAGCAGCAAAATGAGCCAGCAGGGAAGAAGACCAGCATGGATGAACAGGAAGCTTTTCCTGAGGCTCCAGGAGAAAAAGAGAATCTACCTTCTGTGGAAGAAGGGATGAGCTACTCGGGGAGAGTACAAAGAGGTTGTTAGGATGAGCAGAGAGAGAATTAGAAAGCCAAAAGCCCAGCTTGAACTCAACTTGGCCACTGGAGTAAAAGGGAACAAGAGACTCTTTTACAAATATATCAACAGTAAAAGGAGAACCAAGGAGAATCTCCATTCTTTACTGGATATGGCTGGGAATGTAACCACTGGAGATAAGGAAAAGGCTGAGGTTCTCAATGTCTTCTTTACACCTGTCTTTAAAAGTCAGGCTAGTTATTGTCAGGGTACTCTACTCTTTCACCTGGAAGTCTTAGATGAGGAGTGGAATAAACCCCCCATGGATCAAGAGGAAACAGTGAGACTACTATTCCACCTGGACTGCCACAAGTCCATGGGGCTGGATGAGATCCATCCAAGAGTACTGAGAGAACTGACAGAGGTGATAGCCACTTTGCATCATCTATCAGCATTCCTGGTCAACTGGAGATGTCCCAGAGGACTGGAGACTTGCTAGCGTGACTCCCATCTACGAGAAGGGTCATAAGGAGGATTTGGGGAACTACAGGCCTGTCAGTCTGACCTCGGTGCCAGGGAAAGTTACAGAGCAGACTGTCTTGAGGGAGATCACATGGCATTTGTGGGACAACTGGGGATCAGGCATGGTTCATGAAGGGCAGGTCCTGCCTGACCAACCTGATATGATCTAGTGACTCTCCTGGTGGATGAGGGAAAGAATGTTGATGAAGTAACACAAAACTTCAGCAAAGCCTTCAACACTGTCTTCCACAGCATTCTCCTGGAGAAGCTCGCAGCCTGTGGCTTAGATGGGTACACTCTTTGTTGGGTAAGGAGCTGGCTGGAGGGCCAGGCCCAGAGAGTGGTGGTGAATGGAGTTAAATCCAGCTGGCAACTGGTCACGAGTGGTGTTCCCCAGGAATCAGTGCAGGTCTTTGAGTTTTCATGGTTTAAAATTAAATAAAATTAGACAATGCTGAGAAGGCATCTATCAGTATTTTTTAGTAAATGGTCAGGGTGAAAGCATTGCACTTACGTGAGCAGCAAAGTGCAATTTGGAGAATAATAAGTCCAAATTTAGAATAATCATAGAATCACAAAGGTTGGAAAAGACCTCCAAGATCATCGAGTCTGGCTGTCCACCTACCACCAATATTTCCCCACTCCTGAGGGAGAAGTTGTTTCTAAAAACAGGTGATAAGTGCCAACATGATAATATCTTAAATTAACAGTGAAATTAAAGAAAAAAGAGAAAGGGCTACTGGCAAGAGATTAACTGAATTGACTGAATCCTGAATTAAATTAATTCCTCCTTATAGCACTGAGGTAGAGAAGAATCTAGAAATGAGCTATGAAAGAAACTGAGGCAGGAGGAAAACTGCTATCCAACATTACTTTCAGGTAGTAAAGTTCTATTTTTCTTATTTCAGTTCCTTAAGAAGGCTGCTTTCCCATCTGAAGAACTGCAAAATAGAAATGAGAAAGAAGCACAACATAAAGTAGACAAAGAACTAAGAAAGAAATCTGGTGGTGTTAAAGATATAAGAATACAACTCAAGAGGATAAATCCCAGTGAACTTAAAGAAGATTTTGGCAAAGCTTCTACATTTAAATGGAAGGTAACCACCAGGACAGAGAAATGGAAAAAAAAATGGAAAAAAAAAGCGTCCAAAGACGCTTTTGCCTATATACAAAGGACACTTAATTCTCAGTATAAAAATATACAGCGTTCATCACCTTGAAGTGATCATTACACATCATTAGTACTCACTTCAAAACTTTTGGGCTTTTTGAGCCCCTATCATAAAACATTTTCTATTTGAGAACTTACAATGTTGGTAAAGGTTTACAGCACCAATACATATTTATATCAGCTATTGAAAGTCAGGAAACTCTGTCTTTGCAGACTACATTCTCTTGTTACATTCTGTCATTTCTGCAAGCTTTGTGTGAACATTCTGCAAAGAGTAGCACATCATGCTGAGGATAGCCTTTATCATAAGTAAGATTTCAAATAAGTAACTTTTTCATATAGGGAGTGGGAGATCTCCGCTGTCTTAATCTATACTTCATATCTGGTTGCACTATGCCCTAGTGGAGTGCATCTTTTTTGTGTGTATGTTTAAAGTTATCAAAAATAACTAATAATGTTGTATTAAATAATGCATAAATGCTCTGAAAGAACACACGTATAATTCATAGTATCTTAATAGTATGCTCATCAGAATTTCTATGTATTTCTTAAATGCAGTTCTATCTCTTTCAGCATCACACAGAGTAATCACAAAGCGAGTGAGTGTAGAAAATGAAATGAAAATATATGCATTTAAAATTTTCCTCAAGTGTGAAACTACTCAAACCACAAGATCACAGCCCAGACCTGCTTTTACTAATGCAATTAATCTACTGGCTCAGCAAAGGCACTTATTTTGGAGTTTATCTTAAAAACTCAAATTCAGTAATGTTGTGAGCTCATGTTAGTACTGATAGCAAGCATGATAGGTCCTTTTAAAGATCTTAGTACTATTTGCTACAATATATTTGTATATGAAGTGCTAGGGGTGAGCCCACTACATGAATAATGCCAGAATCTCCTCATGGACAGGAACAAGTCTTGTTCTAAAACTGGGTTTTGTTTTTTCTCCTGAATTGTCCAGATTTCCTTAGATTAGATCATCTTACTCACTTAATAAAAACAGTCTAGTAAGAGTCATCAGAATTGACTAAAGAAAAATCAGTGTGTATACATTAGATCCTTCTTGTTCAGCAACAAGCTCAGCCACTTGAACCAGGTTTGGCAAAGAGAAGAAAAAAGGAGTGGGAGTAATCAGAAAAAGCATATTCAACCTTGAGATGTAGCACTGTAAGAGACCATGAGAAAGGGAAACATAATTACTCTATGCAGTGTGAAGGTTTAAAGAACACCAAGCATGATGCCCGATTATCTTTTGAGAAGAGCATTGGACAAACCCTTTTCTTCAGCATACAGGTACTGCAGGCAGGCCTAGACACAGGACAAGTAGCTTTCAGAAAAGCCTGAAAAAGATTATTTCTCTTGACATCACCAGAAAAAAATGCAGCAAGGCACTATATGGTATTCATAGGAACTCTGTGGATCCTTTTGCTCTGGAATCCAACAACACTACTCAAATGACTGAGAGCTTAGTCCTTAATTTTACTTTAAACAGCCTAATACTGTAAATGTCAATATAAACTTTCGGCATACTACCTTAGTAGAAAATAGAGTTCTTAGGGTTTAAACCTTAGCCTGATATGTTGCTTGTACTGTTTTCTAGTTTTCTTATGAAACTAGAGTACAAGAGTAGAACATGCATTGTATTCTGACTGTGCCTACTGAAAGCCAAGCACTACACAGCTGCTAGCTGTGTGCAGATGTGGATACATCCCACTGGTATGCTCTCATTTTGTGAAAGCAAAGTTAATAGGAAGATTGGAAGTGGCATTGAGTACAGTGTTAGGGTACTTCATTCAGCAAGCATAAATTGACAGATTTGTTTTGTACTTGTTATTTCTTTCTATTCATCATCTCTTTAACATAGCATAACAAATCTGACAAGCTATCTTGTTTTTATTAGTAAATTTACCAGCAAATTTGGGAAAAAGTCTTGAAGGTTTTTGGTTTGTGGGTTTTATAAAAATAAAAAAAGGGAATATTTTATCAGGACAGAAAATCAGATATTTGCCACCTTACGAGTTCCTCTACCCATCAGTGAATTTGTATGTTCACTGACAGCAACCTTCCTCACCATTGCCTTTTTAAAGTACAGTGCAAACTAAAGAAATGTGTAAAGTGTAAGCCCTATGCCACTAACCCTCCCAGCAGAGTAAATTGCTTTCTACCCTGGTTTGCCTTCATTGCAACCTTCCTCCAGGCAACAGTCTGCATTTATGTGCCTTACAGCCCCAGTTTATCTTTGCAAAACTTTGTTCCCACTATAATTTCCCCAAAAACACTCTACATCTGGCAGATAACATATAAGCTATATAGTACAAACAAAATAGCCAGTTCTCTCCAAAATTAATTCCTAGGAATAGGAATGAGTAGTTCGTCAAGCATCAGGTTTCTGGCACTGTGCCAAGACCAACACAACATAAACAAATTTTATCTTCTAAAAAGTCAAGACTGTTTTCATTCTTTCTTCCTGTTGGCAACTTTTTTATTTTTATTTGGCCATCAGATCAAATCCACCTGAACTGACAAGGTAGACATAAATAAAAGTGATCTATCTGGAGAGAACAAGGTTTAAATACTTGACATTTTTCAGTTAGCTCATCCTGCTTCACTTTATTGCTATTATTATTTCCATTTTATTGTAATAATACAAACACTTTCTCCAATCTATTTTTGAGGTAGAAATCCTGATCTTTAGTTTTCTTGTCTTGAAGAGACAGGAATTACTGAATTATGTGCCAGTGTTCTTATATCAGGTGATTCCTGAAATTGTGTTCTTTGCAGTCAGAATTATTCAAGAAATAAAGCAGTAAAGTTCTACTTTTTCTTGTTTCAGTTCCCCAAGAAGTCTGCTTCCCCGTCTGAAGAATCACAAAGGAGAATTGAGAGAGTAGCACAGCAGAAAGAAGACAGTGAACTAAGAAGGAAATTTGGTATTGTTAAAGATATAAGAATCCATCTCAAGAGGTTAAAATTTCCATGCAATTCGGTTGTTTACCTGCAGCAAAGTTAGCAATCAATAACAAATTACTGTTTCTCTTTGATCTATAATCTCCTGTTCAGTCTGTAGCATTCAAGTCACATTTTGTCAAATGAATCTTAAACTAATGTCTACTGTTCCTTCCAATATCTTTGAGAAAGACCTACTTTTATTGTCCCTGAGTGGAAACTACATTGGTGTACACTCAGCATTCATGAAAAATGTGCTATAACTGTTTTGTGAAATATTTCAAGGCCAGATAAAGCAAAACTTTCCGGAGTATATTAAAAGAGCACAGGCATGAATTACTTTTCTTTTTTCCTATCTGCCAGTACCAAAATAAAGCATCTGGTGTAAAAAATAATAATAATTGTGCTGGCTGTCATTTTTCTTAATTTTTTCCCCAGTAAATATGCTAAGACAGGTTCTTAGTTTTGTCAGTGTTTCTCCATCTATCCACATTTTCATTTCTCAACATGTGTCCCAAAAATCAAGTACGATCAAATACCTAATGAAACACCTCATTTATTCTAGAGCTGTTTTACACAGATGTTTCCACTTGCCTGTCTGATACTGAGAATTTTCAGATACCAACAGTGTTATGAGAAGCTCTCACTAACTTTAATTGTTACTGTCACTGACTTTTCACTATTCTCTACTGCCATATCCTCCTCTTTGTAGATTATATTCAATTCGTTGTTTTATCATTTCTTCAAACTTTGTTCATTGTAATTAGAATTATTCAAGTAATAAAAAGATATTTTACCTCTTCTAAATTATTGATCCCTACCTTTTTCTGGTTTGTGATCATTTCTTGAAAATTAGGTTTGTGTATGGGTTACAGTACTGGAATTAACCCATGATTGTTGATTCTTCCTGAAGCACATTTCACATACAAGTTCCCTTTTCTAAAGAGAACCTCTGCAAAATGTTTTCTTTTATATGCAAGACAAGATTTATAAGAAGGTTAGGGTCTGTTAGCAAAATAACTAGTGTATTTAGAAAAATAGAGATGCTCCATATTTCAACATTAAATGCAAAGTGAGAACAATTTCTAAGGATATAAAAAAGTAGGCATTACCCAGACAATCAAGGATAAATAAAACATGGTTTACATGTAGTGAAAGGATGCTAGAAAAGCATGGTAAGTAGGTTATTTCCAAAGGGAAAAGTGACAGATATTGGAAGACTGTGAAAGGCAGAGATGGTGGAGTGGGGATTACAGTGAATGATACATGCCACATAAAAATGAAAATCCAGAAATTATAATGCAAAGCAAAACCAATGCCTACATTTTTTATCTGGCTTTTGGTATCAAACATAATTATTAATTTTTGCTGCTGGTTGAATGTTTCATCAAAATATTTAGGCTTAGTTCCAATTTCAAGATACCTAGAAACTGATCATTCACATGATAATAATGCTGAAAATACTGATAGAAAATGTATTTGAGGGAGTTGGGTGGGGAAAGGTGTTTAAGACTGCAAGGTGTTGTGTGGTTGTTTGGTGGTTTTTTTTTTCCTAAGAGATTTGAAATTGTCACTAAAATTCTGAAATATTTTTAGTAAGTAAAAATGCTTGCAGTTTGTCATCTTGAGACAGAAAGTGAGTTCAAAGCCTCATAAATCATAGGGAAAAAAGTAGTACAGGAAAAAGAAAAATAACACATACATGACCGATGAAGGTGAATCAGATATAACGTACTGTGTTCAGTATTAGACCTTTCACATTTTCAAATAAAATCTGTGCTCTGTTAAGAATTATTTGTCTGCCTTCCAAGAGTGGCATAGCAGTTGCACAGGGGCAACCACCAGGGATTTCTTTGCTTCCAGTAAGCAAAGGCCAATACTTTCTCTCCCTTACTCTCCTCTGCCTCTCAGAGGAGTCCAGTTAAAGAGCCTTTCCCCACTATGCTGTCTCTTGTTAGCTCCCAAATACGGTATTGTATACATCAGTGGAAGGCTTTATAAATAAAAAAATATTGCAGTAGAGGAACAAGCAAAAATCAGGAGTTAAGAATAGAAATTTGCTGTACTTGAACAGGTAAGAGTTGAGGGAATATGCTTGCCAAAATTATTTATAGTGCAGAGCCTCTGCTCCTGAAATAGAACTAATAATTTTTTTTTTTTTATGTTGACAATTTATGTTTGCAGGAAAGTATTTGGTATACGAAGCATTTACAACGCATAAAATCAAGATAAACTCCAGCAATTTCTTAAATCATATTGTTGGTACTTTGTAAATCAAAAATTTGTAATGTACCACAGTACCTATGTTTATGAATTCTACCACAAGTAACCCTGAGGCTAAAAGCACATGAATTACTTCCTAGACTGCCACACTTAGGGAGCTACCAATGGTTCAAAATGAGACATGAACAAAGTTCTTCCATGTAGACAGTTACCTGTAATTAGCCACCTAGTTACTGATGCTGATGTTGACCACTTCATGAAACCAAGAGCCAACATTTTGGTGTTTTATGCCACAGCAGCTCACTGCTCTACAGCTTGCCTCCAACACAATGCAGGAACTCCCCATTTACACGTGTCTAGACATCCGTGCCTCTGTGACTGCTTTTCCCAAAGATAACAAGGAGAGATGAGTTTGGATTTGAAGGGCTGCATTGCTCTCAGAATACATTACAAACACCACTGCATGCAAATATTCTAAGTGCAAATGAACACCATTACTGCCTTCTGCCATGAGCTGCTGTCAGGACTTTGGTATTTCTATAGTGAAAGCTCTCACCTTGCGATGCCATGTGAAGCCCCTCTGATGATTAACTATTCTGAGGTGGTCAAATCCATGAGCAGAGTAGTAACTATTTGAGGTGTCAATAGCCAGTCTCCAAAATACTTTCATTTAAACGACGCATGGAAGTTATTCACAACCACTCAGGCCTTTATGCTCTTCAGATACTCAAACTACAGTGGAGTCTGTCTGTCAGTATGCATGCACCCAGTACCTATCTGTGAGCAGCAGTGACCACAAGGACTACTTTCTCCACTGCTGCTCATGTTTTAACACATTGTTCATTTGTCACTGTTGATTTTAATATCACTTCCGATCTTAGAAAGCTTCACCAGAAGAATGCTTGATTTCTGTGGTTCCTGCAGCTGTAGAAAGCACGAACAGAAACGTGACCATTCATAGGGTTTTCTTGTTTATCTTCACTGTGCAAACTGCCAGTTACCTCATAAAAGCCAGTAAGTTGAATTTTCTCCTTGAGTCAAAATTGCCACCTGAGGATTAAAGCATGGGAAATCTGGCCAACATGATCTAAACTGTGGGGCGAGCACAACATCTGCCAGCCTAGACAATGCTACCTGAAGCTAACTGAACTTTTCCTCCCAGCTTGGCCTGGGTATAGTAGTTATCACAGCTTCTGAAGTTCTCTGCTGGCTTGTGGCCAAGCTGCTTTTCCTCCCCCAGCTTCTCCTGCCACTGTTCCAGCCCTGCTGGGACCCCTGACAGAAACCCTCTGTCCTCTTCCTCAGCAACTAGCCCCCTCACTGTTTCCCAAGATCCTCCTGCTCTGAGAATTGCTGGTGTGGCATTCAGGATAACCAAGGTCTGCTATTTAAGCTGCTGAGCTTTTTGAAACAGCCAAGGAGCATCTCTGGTTCAGCTTTGATCTCATGGGTTTGTGTGTGTTGACAGGTGGTCAAAGAAGAGAGTTTGTGATGCAGGTAGATATTCTGAGGAAGATTTCTTCAGCAAGTCTAGTCCAGATAGAATTCCCTTTAAGGGAACTTGCCATCCCTTGTAGTCAGACTGGTGATAGAAAGAATTCTAATTCCATGAGAACGCTTACTTAACCCTCCTTCACCCTACCTCAAAGGAACACCTACCTGAGCTAGGGGCCAGGAGTGCTGGCACAGGGAGCCATCGGCACTGGGTCCAAACAGAAAGATGTAACCGATTCTGCATGGTACAGGGTGGGTACTGGGGAACAGCTCTCCCCTGAATTTTCTTATGTGGTGAACCTAGGTACAAAAATCCATAGTGAAAATTAGTAGCTTCCAGGCAGTTATACAGTTAAAAGTTGCATGACAGATATAGACACCAATGCAACATTTTTTTTCCCCAAATTTGCGTGTGCTAAATATTAATGGCGAAGCTTGCTAAAAACACCACCTCACTGTTCATTTAAGAGGCACAACAGAACAGAGTTATAAGCTACAATCACAAAGCTTGGGCTCAGTTATATTTTCAAATTAATCTAAGCCCAGAACAGCAGCTGACAGCCAGTCTAAAGTTCAGAGGTGGAAGGGAAAGTCCTTTAATTCTCATTAGCAGTACCTGTAAGAACGAATGAGTTTTCCCTAGAAATCGCACTAATGTTATACTATATTCTTTTTTCATTAGGTAATAACATTTGAAATTTGCACACTGTATAATAAACAAGACCTAAGTTGTTTGGTGAAGGAGAAGGATAGACCTTAGGAACTACCCAATAGAATCATAGAATCGCAAGGTTGGAAACGACCTGCAAGATCATCTAGTCCAACCATCTTCCCATTACCATTGCTACCACAAGCCTCTAAACCATATCTCGTAGCTCCTCGCCCAGATGCCTCTTGAACACTGCCAAGGATGGCGACTCCGCCACCTCCCTGGGCAGATAGAATGTGATCTCGTGTAAGAAGAGGCTGAAGACAGGAAGAAAACGTGATATCTATGGCTGCTGTTACATTTGATGTCACATTAGAAGCTCAAACCTTTTCTTCTGGCCCACACATTGTACAAATCTGTGAAACTGCCACATAGATTTTGCTGACTTAAAACCTACTTGGGCTTTGATGGTGTAAATTCCCTTCCAACCCCAGCAGTCGGATTTTTCATCTCTGGAACCATAGAACACATCCATTAAATTCTAGTCTGACTTTCCCAGTGATACAGGAAAAAAACAGTGTTAGGAGACACACTGGTAGTTTGAATGCAGATCATTCCCTTCTGCACTTCCTATTAACATCACTCATTATAATCAACTGTCTTAATACATCTCTTTTGTCTATTGAAACTACAGAGGTCAAGAATCACAGACATCCCAAATTTAGATGTCTGGGTCCTAGCTGGAACTGAAGACAGCCAGGAAAGTGGGTTTCTGCTAACCAGAAACATGATATTTATTTTTCTTTTTCCCCTCGAATTTAGTTTTGGTTTGAATGAGACTCCACTCCGCAGGAAGCTGCTCAGACGCTGCAACAATCCAGCTGAGTGCCCCTGCACCAACATCAGCAGCAAAGTCAGGTAATGGTGTCACTGAAGGTGGAGGATCCCAGACTGCCTGACCCCGCAGCAATCTCACAGGGGACTTGCAGGTAGATGTGTGGGAGGTGGGGTTACCTCAGGACTCTGCTGTGGAGATGCTGCAAAAGTTCACTGAGTGCAAGAAATTGCAGTCTCTAAAACCTGGAATCTGCTGAACAAAGCTTGTTTCATCTGAAACTCTAAAAGCTAATCTCTTCATCTGGAAGTTCTGTCTAAGGAACCAGTTTTCACAGCATGAAGGAAAAAGTGAGTGGATACAGGACCAGGTGTCGCACAGTAGCAGTGAGTCACATTGACAAAAATGGGAATGAGCCTATGCTAAATATTTCTGCTTATGGAAACTCCTATAACATATCCCATATCAGGAATCTCTTTCTAGCCTCTCTTTAGGTGTGTGTAGAGTGGCTGAGCTTCCCCTATCTGCACTCCAAAGCCCCCTCCCTCACACTGCCCAGCCATCCAACCATCTCTTCTGCCCCCTTACACACCTAAGTGTCCTGCGCAGCACTCAGGCTGGGAACTCCTTATGGGAAGATCTTCCTTTTTAAACAGTGTGAGTGTAGCACCCAGCACAAGAAGACAAATGAGAAGAAAATACAAATAATAAAACTCCCATTAAAACTATTATTAAAATATATAATTCTCTGACAGTGGATATTCAGCTATACTATTTTTAGAGATGCAAAGGATGTTTTGTTTAATTAGCAGTCCAGCTGCTCTGTGGTAAGAAAAGTACCCCTTAATACAAAAATAAGGTACTGCAGATTTATGACTTTCTTTGCCTTAATTCCTGTGTTAAGAAAAGTCAAAGGATTTCATTGCTCTGCTAGAGGTACTCAGAAAGAGAACATAAAGACACCTACATTGCTAGTGCTGTTGGACCTTTCAGGGCGCTCCAGAAGGATAACCATCCCACTGGGCCACTATCCTAAATAAACCACACCTGAACATTAGGCTGCATTGCATTCATCCTGGGCAGTTTCAACTTGCATCTGACATGGTGTATTGAGCAAAAAAGCCTTAATGGTATATGTCTCTCACAGAGTGTCATACAATCCTCTGCTAGGCAGAGCTTTTACAGCCCTAATTCCTACTGTCAACAGGAAGAAAGAAAGTATGACTTGTTTCATGTTTGGAGCACAAATCAGTCTGGAGCACATTAGCATTTTGTTCCTATCTTCATGGAAGCTTAGTGACCACAGTGAATAAACTCCCAGTCTCTAAATGGCCATCTGTCCATGAGCCAAACAATCAAAAGTTCCCTGTAGACTTGACAGCGCAAGGCTTTCTGTGCAGAGCCAGAGGTTAACCGAAGTTTTTGGAGTTTTCATTCCAGTCTGTCACAGTGCAGTTACAGCGTGAAAATAGTCCACATGAAAAACTACTGCTTCTCACTCTGCAGATGTGTTCCTTGTGTGTCTGAGTCAGAGCTGCCTATGTCATGGACACATCCTCACCCTCCCC
>JAOWBP010007191.1:14822-25623 GCA_028571105.1 Tragopan temminckii | reverse complement strand
AAATTAAAGCAAGGAGAGGCCTCCACCGGCAGGCCCCGCTCTGGATTTGCAGTCAGGAGCCATCTCCAATAACCATCAGGCTGTCAGCTTCCCCCACCTCCCCCTGCCTCCCACCTCCCCCATCACTCACCAAAGGAAAAAAAGAGCTGGAGCCACAGCTTGAAATATATCATGCAATAGTGTATCATGAATTTCTTGTGAATCACATTGGTGAAGCAGGTTTATTTATTTCTGAGACTTTAAATCAATACAAAGTAGGTCTCTTAGTTCTGAAGCTGGGATGGAGTGTGAAAAAATGAGCCCATTGTACTCTTAAAACTTTGGGGAAAGGAGATGACAGCTATATAATTCCATTTACCAGGCACTAGGGGCTTTAATGTGAAGGTGACAGGGAGCTCTTTGTGCATTTAGAGCACCATATCTTCTAAATAAAAGATCTGTAGACTTGATAGTGGAGTATAGCTCTGACTTTAATAATCTCCAAGCATTAGACCGAGCCAATATGTTCCCAAGTCAGAAGGGTCCCCCACCGAACGCTCGTAAATTAAAAGTGCAGGAACTGCACACGCCGGTAGATTAGAGATGCAAGAAGAGCACCCGCTCCTGCTGCATCTCCCCCAGCCCACTTCTCTGCCTGGGTTGCTTCTCTTTTGCCCTCTAATGACACGATACGTGTGGAGGAAGAGCTGAGGGATGGAAATGAAGGCCGTAAGATCTGTTGAGGCTTGACTGCACGTAATAGCAGTCGGGTTTTAAGTTCCTACATTGTGTTTTCTGATGAGACATTCGTTCTGATCATTTCTGCCTGCTTATGAAAAATAGGCTATTTATAGTATGTGCATGTGCCTTTCTGCTTCAGGTTTCTGGCAGATAATATAAATTGTGGGATGGGAATTGCAATTATTGAAATTATTTGGATAAAAATCTGGCACTTATATTTGATATAAACACATGATATGCTCTGAATAATAACAGCACTTATGTTACATGATGATTCCCATTCAAGCCCTCTGCTGTCATTTTTTCACATCTTTCATCTTTGATGAAACATTTGAGCCAATCAAGTTTGCAGCCAGAGCAGCTCTGCAGTGAATGTCTCAGCTCCAGCACCTCAGCTTCTGCAAAGAAGTGCAGTGAGAGCTGCTGGTCAGCGCAGGTTGGAGTGCTAGAAAATGATCAGCATGCACATGGCGTGCCTGTAGGCCTGGTGGGAAGGGCCTTCTGAAGGCTGAAAGGGCTGCTAGAACCCTGGCTCTCCTTTGTACTTCCCAAAAGATCCTCTGTAGTGGAAAGAGATGTGGTGTCCTCCTAAGAAGGCTTCTGTAGGACAGAATAGATGGTGGCGATTCTGCTGGGGTATTTTCTAACCATGGGGTTGCATTATCTGGAAGGTGGTGTGTGTTCTTACAGCCATGGGTGGAGCTTTAACGCATGCAGTTCTGGATCTACCATCTCCTTTGGAGCACTTCACTGATGTCCTCATCTTTTTGTTGAGATGGAGGCACAGAGGAGTCAGCAGCTGCTATGAATGGGAAACTGGAGATGTCATCCCAAGTGCCAGGCACTGGAAAGCTGCCTGTAAAGGGAAACCTCAGAATGAGCAAGTGTGGGATCTCTGTGTGGGACCATTCCTCGTTACTGATAGTGTGTCAGAGTGGGGTGGGCAGAAATGTGTCTTCTGGATTTTGTAGAGTGGATGGAATTTTAATTTAGAGCCAGAAGCTTACTGTCCAGTGCCTTGCTGTTCATGGATGTTCTTCTTTGTCTGGTTTCCCATCATATAAGGTGAAAGATCAGAGGTCAAGCATTACTGATAATTCAGGTACATGTGCGTTGCATATCTGAGCTGTGAGAGTGGGATCCTGTCCCTTCCCACCCCTCATGCTGCACCCTTCCTGATCTCTGCTCTGTGGTCGCTGTATCTTTGTCCCTGGAGAAGTGACCTCTCTGCCAGGAGGGACCCACTCTGCACACTCAGCCCTGGTCGTGTTCCATGCGGGGTTTAATCCTATGCAGTCTTTCCTTGGTTTGGCATTCTCCGTTTAACTGATTGGCAGCGTTTCTAAATCCACTCATGCCTCTGCTGACCGTGTGTCTTATTGAGGAATATCTGAATCGGTTAATTGCAGGAGCGTCAGTTCTGGGCTCCTCCAGCAGACGTATTCTCTTTCACCCTTGGATATTTTCTTGCAGAAACATTTATACAGCAATATGCATTGCACCATTTAAAATTGTTAATTGGAGATTGAATTACTTGTCAGCCTTTAAAAATGTAGTCCTGCGAGGTCAGAGATGAGGCGGTTAGCGGAGCCGAATGGATGAGCCATTGCGTTCATTTTTCTCCAGCCCCATATCACTGTGCACACTGCTGGCCCCTCGCTGCCTCCTGACCTCTGCTCCCAGCTCAGCTGCAGCGGGCACACACGGGACAGCCGCATCACCCCTCTGCACAGCCTTCAGTGCAGCCTGGGGCTGCGCTGCCGACAGGCGTTGATGGGTAAATGCTGCGGGGGGGTTCTGTTCATGCAGCCCCTCTCAGTGCTCTGCCACTTCACGGAGATGTCTGCAGCACTCAGGAGAAGGAGCTGCGTATCTGTCTTCATCTCCAAAAAGGGATTTAGGGCCACGAGCAGGAGGTATATTAGGCTGCTTTCGCTGCCTGTCAGCGGCAGTAAACCTGTGCTGTTGGCGTGGTCTCCAGATAAGCAGCAGCAGAGGCCCATTTTGCATGTGCATATGTTTGCATTAGTTCATAGATGGGGAGCTTAAATCCTCTTTATTTTTATTTTCCTCTGCGGAAAGCATTTAGCTAGGCTTGTGACTGGCATCCCGAGATCCGTGCTTTCCTTTGGAGTTAGCAAATAGTGGTGTTGTGTGTTTGCAGTTAGGCAGTGGTGGGCACAGGGCACGACCCCAGCCTCGATTAAGCGGTGTGTGCAGGAAGAACGCTGCTCATGCAGGGCAGCTTACGGTCAGAGCAGAGCTTCTATTCTCCCATCCCTTTGACACCTTTGCTCTCTGCCCAAAGGATTGGATCCTGAGGAGTGTAGCACCTCCGTGTCCCAGCAGCACTCCTGGCAGGACATCGGGTGTTCTGCCCTCGGAAGCAGTCAGACCTGAGCACCCCATCCTTAGCGCTGCCCTGGGTTCGGGCTGCTCCTCCCTGGGGGTCCTCATCCTGAATGGAGCCGTGCTGGTGGGTTACTGGGGGAGGACGAGTTGTCTGCCTGTGTCTGAGGGGGTTTTAAGATCTAAATGAAGCAGGTATGTAATGCCCTCTGTCTGTTAGAAAGACTCAACCCATAAAAATAACAAACGGCATATATTTGCTAGAATGTCAAAGTTATGAGTTTATTTTGTAATGATGTGCTCCTGCCTTCATGAGGTAAACTGGCCGTGGCAGAGGTGTTATTAGTAATATGGACTCAGTGGAGCAGAAAGCCGAGTGACCGAGAGATCAGTGTATCAGTCAGCAAGAGGGCAAATGGAAAGAGACAGCGGGGGAATGAGAAAAGAGCTGCAGAGCCAGGGCTGAGGCTGGCGATGGAGCCAGGAGAGTCAGACGCAGCACTCATCTGATCTCCCAACCTCTCAGAGCTGGGGCTTTGTCTTTGCTGTCCCTTCTGCAGCACGTGGCTTTTCTGCCCAGTTAAGGGTTTTGCTGCACCCGGGTCAGTGCTCAGGAGATTTGTTCACGTCTCAGCTGCTCAGAAAGGGCAGGTGGGACAGCAGCCTCAGCTTTCCACGGGTGCCATTTCCCTTGGAAATCCATACCTGCAGATCTCAGCTATGTGCAGGAAGCTCTGTTGGGAGCCATCGCTCCATCCTTTGCTGCCAAAGTGACCGTGACTCGCTGTATGCATCTCCTCAGTCTGCACCTGCTGTCCGCATCCCATCCCATGATGGTTTCCCTGTTTTTCCTTTCAAGGTGCTGGGTCGGGAGGTGTACACCTCCAACAACCAGCTGGGCGGCATCCAGATCATGCACAACAACGGGGTGACCCACGGCACCGTGTGTGACGATTTTGAAGGAGTCTACACTATTCTGCTGTGGCTTTCCTACATGCCCAAGGTAATTCCTGGCCCTGCAGGAGTGTGGCATGTCACTCCCCATTCTCTTTGTTCACAGGGCTTTGGGGAGGAGGGCAGACTCTCTGAATACTTTTTCTTATCCTGTGTTTGTAGCAAAATGATTTAGACTCAGGGTTGAAGCAGTTGGGCGTTGTGGTAGTGAACTCCACAGAGCAGTTTCTGACCTGCAAAGCTGGGATGAGGGCAGCCCGGCACTGCTGGGTGTATTTCCACATCACATCCCTGGTGTCCTGTCCTGAGTACTCTTGGTGGCAGGACTTGATGTCGGCAGTGGGTTGTCTTTTTCTGGAAAGGCTCTAAAAGTTCCTCTCTGAGGCAGTAATTTGAAGCAGCTGATGTATGTGTGTTAGCTGCTCTGCAGCCAGGAAGGCAGCAGTAAGAACATGCAGGTCACCTTCTTTCAGGAAAGACTGCATGAATGAGTCTGGTGGCCTGGTCACCTTTAGAAATTAAATTGCAGCCCCTTGCAAATGCTGTCAGTGCCTGAAGTTCAGGAACAAGTAAAGCAGAGTGCATACCAGATGGTGCTGAAGGAAGGGTTTTGAGAGAGTTTGGAGCACCCTGGATGTTTCTTTAGACTCCTGCCAAGGCTCTGAGATCCCATGTTGCAGGGTTGTACCGTGAGGTGGAAAGCAGACTCTGACCAGGTGCTTTAGATTTGGTGTTTGCTGCAAAGCTACGTAGAATTACTACTTCAAATATTTTTCTTTTTTCCTTAGAGTGTGTACAGCCCTGTTCCTATCCTCAAGGTCAAGGATCCTATAGACAGAACTATAGACTTTGTTCCTACCAAGACTCCCTATGATCCTCGCTGGATGCTGGCTGGACGCCCAAATCCAAGTATGTAGATCTCTGGTGGTCAGGACACGCCGTGTCGTGTCTTGGTTCAAGACACTCAAAGCTCCACATCTGTTTCTGCTTTGTCAGCATCAAATTATTATTACTCTGGTGCAGTTCCATGCCTGTTGCATAATTAGAATTACAAAGACTAAAGAACAAAGGTATGTTAGCCAATGGGGCAGAAGACCCTGTGTGCTAACCCTGTGAATCTGGATCTTTTTTCTGTGGTACTTTAGGACTTAAGTGAAGCCAGGTGCATTCTGAAGCCTGAATCTGTCTGTTCTGTCTGGAGATTCTCTGCCTCTGCTTTCAGACTTGAAGCATTCCATTCTGCCTCCTGCCCCCAGCCAGGCACCCTGTGAACGTGGGCAGTTAAAAAGGATAGGGCTGGTTGGAATGGGAAGAGAAGTTCAAGGCCTGCGCCCAGATACATTTCAGAGCTTATGAAATGATTAGTTCTAAGGGATTTAGATGCAATATACAAAAATAGCATATAAATTCCGAGTGCTTGGGAACATTTACAAGTAATAGTTACTTTTATAGACTTTCTTTTTGCAGTTCAGAGGAAAGTGCAAATACGAAAGTCTTCATACTCGAGGAAATGCACAGCATTCCTGCAGGTCTTGGAGAATAAATATATTGGAGATGCTGCCAACCACTGAACCCCCGCGCACGCACTTGGGGTTGTGCAGCCTGTGTATGTACAAGCTGCAAACTGGGTGACCATTATGCCTGCTGTTATTAATGAGTTTGGGGGGCTAAAATGAGATTTGTGATAAACTAAGTTTTCTGTTTTTGGATAATATTTTTTCATCATCTCTCAAGTAATTCATCCAGCTGTCTGAGCGCAGCAAGCGCTGCCTTCCAAATCGAGTGACTTCAGATTTTAATTTAGTGGAAGCGTTAAGGAAAGCAGATGATTCCCTGTGATAAGTTAAAGCAGATATCTCCTAGGTGAAAAGTTAAAGCCATTTATTAGAGGAGATATTGCCGTGATATTCTTCAAACTGACGCCCGACACGAGGCCAGAATCTAAACGATCAGCTTTGGGCTCACGATAAAGAGATAATTTTGAAATGGATGGTCACATTTTACAGTGGGGCCACAGAGGCAGGGAATGTAGAACACAGTAATTACAAGTTTGGTCTTGATAAAACACTCTCCATCCTGTTTAAGTCAGCAGAGGTTAGCTTGCTTGGATCTCCACTTTTAATTGGTTTTGGACTTGGGTTTGCAGAAGCAAAGGTGCTTGTTCAGATTAAAGTATTCCTCAGAAGCTCTGTGCCAAGAGGTAAAACTGGGAGGTTTTTTTGTTGGCTTTTTTTTTTTTTTTTTTGGCAGAAGCTTCATGAAGTCTCAGAGAAGAGCAGACTGCCACAGAATGAGTTTTATACCTGATGGGTGGGCGGTACCATGGCAGCATTGCGCTCTTCAGGGGTTTGATTTCCTCAAGGCTCTGGGAAGTCACTGCCTCCTGTGGGCCAATGAATTGATCTGATAGTGCATGATGACTCCTAAAGCATGCTTCAGTTTATGGGATGCATCTGGTATCTGTACAGAGTGAGCAGGCTTTCAATATGCAGCACTTTACTTCAGGTTTTCCCAAGGAATGTGTGAAGCTCTCAGATGTGCCATCTCATTTTCAAGTATTACGGAATTTTTTGCATTTCTTTGCAGGAGATATCAGGCAGAAGCAAGAGAAAACTGCGAGCTGAGTTTTAAAATAGAAATAGGCGTTTTGAAAAACATCTTTAATGACTTTGCTGCCTTTTGACAAATGTTTGTCCTATCTCGAAAAAAAAAGTTATTTATTTAAAAGCATGCAAAGTCCCTCTGCTATCTGAACCCCATCGTTTAACAATAAATGATGCTTTTGCTGATAAATGACTGTCTTTATGCAGGCTAGCAAATGAAATAAGACATGATGGCTGAAGGCAGACAAATGCTCAGCTGTCTAATGTTCCCTTGTATTATAATCTGTTTAAAATTAAATAAATAAATACATCAAAAGGCAGCACCACGTTCTCCAGTTGGCATTTTTAAGCAAGTTTCTGTTGCTCCTTCTCTATTCTGACTTTCCTTTCCTTCTCCCGCCTCTGATGTCTCCATTTTCCCCCTTCCTTTTAGGTCAGAAAGGACAATGGCAGAGTGGTTTCTTCGACAATGGCTCATTCCTGGAGATCATGCAGCCCTGGGCACAGACAGTTGTGGTTGGCAGAGCAAGGTAAATGCTGAGAGACTTTTTAGACGTTTGTGGAAATCGTGTTTTCATCACGCGTTACTTTTTTTCTGGAACCTCATTTCAAAGTTGATAGTAAAAATAAGTCATTACTTGAATAGGACACTTCTTTACCACACGAATGGAGCATGCACTGATCATTGCTCCTGTTTTGCTTGGAGGTGACATGCACAAAAGCCAAAAAGAGAGAGAGATTGTTAAAAATGATGGAAGACAAAACCTACTTCTCTGGGTACGTGGTCACAGTGAGGCCTTCCTGCAGCTGTTAGCCAAAGTAGGGGGGCACAGCTTAGTGCTCTGAGGTCACACTTGACTTGCAAGAGAAGTTCACCTAAAACTGGAATAAATTACCAGAGACAGAAGAGCTTAACATTGAGACTTGCATGGAATTGCTTGCAGCATTTTCCAGTGCAGCATCTGATGATCTCAGGTGTCTTCTGTGCTGCAGAGATGTGTGACAAAATGGGATTGGGACTTCCTTAGGACTCTCCTAGAGCAGAATGTGATCAGGAGGGTGCCTGTTTCCTTCGATCCCATATCAGGATGTGGGCTGCTCCTGCACAACCAAAGGGCTCTGAGCAGTTCAGCTCAGCCCTGCCATCTGTCTGTGTCTGTGACCTTTGCTGGTCCCAGGGGTTCCGTTCCACTCAGAACATTGTCTGATCTTCATACATCTTTGAAAAGAACCTAAAATACCTGCAGACTCCACTCCTAACTGCAGCACGTAACCCCAGGTTATCCTGTGACCTTTTGATACACTTCAGTATTTTTATCTGCCATCTGTAACACACTAAAGTTTTATCTCACGAGGTACTCTAATCTTGTAAAGGCTTTTAGATTGAGCAGTATTCCAGGGAAAAGAAATAACCGGTGGTTTGGCGAAGCTGGAAGGTCTCTGTCCAGGCCGGTTCTCAGCCCCTCTTGCAGTTCCTTCTGACAAATTCTGAGTTGCTCTGGGCTCTCCCATGCACACATATATATAACACAAATGAAACCGACTTCTTTTGAAAGCAGCGGCACTTTGAAAAAACAAATACAAATATATTCTTCTGGGATTGTTACTATAAGTGCTGCCAAAACTCATCTTTTGTATGTATGTTTGGAATATGTGTGCTGTTGGCTGTAAATTGTCTTTTATTATTCTATGGCAACTTGTCCAGGGACACACTATAAAACAAGATGTAGCATCTTCATGTGCTAGCCTGATAAAATTTATATGAAGTATAATGGAAAACAGAAGTTGTTTTGAGCTGTTTTCAAGTTCAATAAATAACTGTAATACTTGGATAAAGATGTTCTTTATTAGGTCACATGGGCCCTAATATAGAAGTTATAAGTTACCGATTTAAGACGGCTTCTGCAATTACGGGTATCTGGGCAGACTCTTAATCATAGTGAATGGGAATGTTCTCAGCCCCCTGGTGCCCATTGGCCGTGCTGGCCCTCCTCGGGTGGCTGCAGGAGCAGCTCTCTGGGATGGAGGCAGCGAGGCAGGCAGCCCCAAACCTCTGTGCACCGCCGTCAGCAAGAGGGAGTTGTAGCAGCAGCACAGGTGCAGCCAGTTCTATTCGGTTTCATTCTCAGTGAGGCACGTGGCAGTTTTTAGAACTAGGTTTTGCTTTGAGAACCCTAAATTCCGCTCTGAAATTACCCGACTGCATGCCTAAACTCTTCAAAAAGGCCACAGCGCAGCCTCCTCCTCCTCCATTTGCATGCATTATTTGTCTCTTCTGAGTATTTTGATGTGAATTGGAAAAATTGTCTAGTTGTGTAACAGTGAAAATACGGATTTTGATGTGTCTCACCTCCTTTCAGGCTGGGAGGAATACCTGTAGGAGTAGTTGCCGTAGAAACCAGAACAGTGGAGCTGAGCATCCCTGCTGATCCCGCGAACCTGGACTCAGAGGCCAAGGTGAGCTGAGTGTGTGTGGCTGTCCTCTGCAAATGTCTCTGAGGAAAGAACATGTGTTTTGGTGGGATTTTTTTTCTTTCAAATAGGGGGCACAAAGTAGAGCCAGTCCTTGGCTGGGAGCTGATGCAGCAGGGATGGTTGTGTTGGCTGTTTGCTCCACGTTCCCTATTAGTTCTGCTGTGGGCTGAGATATGGGGAGTGGGGCATTGGAAACATGGTTTCCCTGTTCCCTGGCTGTGATTGTAGTGTTTCATGCTCTTGCTGCTTTGACATTTTGCTTTTCTCCTGCCTGATTTCACAGCTGTGGCCCTACATCATCTCTTCTGGGTCGTCTTTGCATGTGCTTTTCTTTCTCCTTCACATTGTTACAGCTGTCACAGCATCGGGCTTCCTGTGCCATCTTTCCATGGGGAAATCAGCAACATCACTCCTTTTGATGCTCCTGACAGAAGGATTGTCCCAGTTTTTCTGTGGACAAGCAAATCCTGTGCATTTTGTGTGCTCCGCTCTGCATTGATGGTTCCACACTGCAATTCTTGCTGCAGCTGTTTCTGTGGTTTTTTTTGTGCTAACTGCTAAGGTAACAGGGTTTCCTAATGTTTCTCATTCCCACAGATAATCCAGCAGGCTGGGCAGGTGTGGTTCCCTGACTCTGCCTTTAAGACAGCCCAGGCCATCAACGACTTCAACAGGGAGGGGCTGCCTCTGATGGTCTTTGCCAACTGGAGAGGCTTCTCTGGTGGCATGAAAGGTAACGACCACTTCTGTACCCTGATGGTGTTGTCCTGTTGGGCGGTACTGTGGTACCCGTGGTGGTGGCAAAGGGTTTTGTTCCTTTCCTTCCTTCTTGGCTCTTGTCCTTAACAGCCAGTGTGGGAATACCACCAAATGCGCCAAGTGCAAATCTGAAATCAGGTTCTTTTCAGCGTAACAACACTGTTGTATTTTTATACACACCCTCATGGAGGGTTACAGGAACTGACCAGACCAGCTGCAGTGAGAACAGGTAATTGGACTGTAACTGTAGGCTAGTTGCTAACAAAATTTACAGCTGTCAACCTGGACTAATTAAGCAGTAATCTCAGGAAACCTCTTCTGCTTTATATCCTTCTGCCTCAGTTCAAAACTGGGGCTGGGTAAGCCAGCAGTACTGGGTAATGGAAATGCACATTGTACCAAGTGGAAGCACTGTCCTGCTGATGGTTTCTCACACTGATAGCACTGTGTGTATGGGATGGACTCCCCGTCCTGGGCAGTCCTTTTGGTGGCAGTGCCTGCTCACGCACAGTTATAAAACTGCTCAGTTAATGTACTGGCAGTTAGAGTTCTGTATCACATATTGCTGCTTGAAATTCTGTGAAGTGCCAGGAACGTGAGATTGATACTATAAAATTTAAATAAGTGAAGGATTACGGCCTTTTACCTGCGTGCACCACCTTGCACACAGAAGGAACATTGCAGGTCCACTAACAGCAGGAGTTCCCACTGGGGAGGGCTGCCGTTGTGACAGTGTGAGTGTTCCTCAGAAACTGTGTGGCTTCTGAGCTGGAACCAGAGGCCCAGGGCGGAAAAGAAGGTGTTCATTTGTGGGAAGATGCCAGTGCTGCACTGCGCATCCCCAGAGACCTGCACAGCAGCTCAGAGCTGCTGCAGCGTGCGCTGTGCCAGGCACGCTCCGCTCTGGCCTTTGCTGGGGCGGTGGCAGCCCTGCTCCCTGC
>JAOWBP010007191.1:0-11084 GCA_028571105.1 Tragopan temminckii | reverse complement strand
TACAGTGATATTCAGTCACTCAGAGGAGGAAGCCAGCCCTGCCCGGTCTATCTGCAGTGGGCTGGATGGGCTGAGCCAGGAGGACAGGCACACAGTTACTGGGGGATGGTACCTGCAGCCATCAGGAGCAGCAGGCAGGTTCTGGGCACACGGCCTGCTTGCTGGCAGTGCTGAGCAGGGCTCTGCTGCCCTAAGCTCCTGTAGCCAAAAAGATAATTCTGGGAGCGCTGCCGTCCTGTCCCTACACACTGCAGTGCATTTGTGATAATTCCCATTGCCAGTGCTGCTCCACCACCTCAGCACTGACCTCCTTCTCCTCCTCTAATGAACGTGCTTGGTTAATTGATGTGTCACAAGGCTTTACCTTTCGGAGAAGCTTTCAGGTCGCAGCTGACAGAGGCTGCCAGGAGCAGTGCTGGTGCCGGGATGCGCTCTGTGCTGCTGGATGGGCACTCCTGTGCAGCCTCGTGTGCAGTGGCACTGGGTAAACCACAGCTAAGATTCGTTCTCTCTTTGTTTTGTCTCCCTCCTCCCTTCTCTGCATCATTCTACATACTCTCCAGACAACATCAAACCATCCCATTTTGTGTTTCCCCTTGTCTGATGACCTGAACGTGCCTTTCTTTTCTCTTTTCCCATCGCTGATCAGAGGAGGAATCCTGGAGCCAGAGGGGACGGTGGAAATCAAGTTCCGCAGGAAGGACCTGGTGAAGACAATGAGGCGAGTGGACCCTGTCTACATGCGGCTGGCGGAGCGGCTGGGTACGTGCGGCGGGCAGCGGAGCGTTCTGCTGCTAATGAGGGTGGGCATGGACCTTAAAAAGGGGCACTCAGGCATTTTATCAAATTCATGATAATTTTTATTTACTGTCACCTAACTTGGGAAGGAAACCAGATGAGACAGGCTGCACGTATGGGTGTGTGAGAGGGGATCGGTGTGCGTGTAGCGTATGTAGGGGGTGCTAGATGGAAGGTGTCTTTGTGAGCTGAATTTTTTAATTGATGGGGCCTTGCAGCAGACGCTGGCTACAGATGCTTGGCTCCAGTTTCCATCTCAACAGTTTTTGGCCAAATCCTCAGTTGGTGTCATTTGGCGTAATTAAGAATTTGGCCAGAGACACTTTGGCTGCTGGATGTCTCTGTGTGCCCGAGGCAGTTGTAGGTAGCAGTGTCTGCTTTTCAGTTTTAAGAAAGCAAAAACGTATTCCTTACCTCCTTGGTAAATGGGGTGATTTGCAGCGCTCAGCAGCCGGCGTGTCACCGTGTGTGTTGTGTTATTATGGTGCCTTTCATTCCAAACAATCCCAGCACCTGGTATATGCCCAACAGCCCAAAATACGGAGTGTTCAGCAAAATGCACTTAATATCAGATGTGTACTCTCTTGGGAGAATAGACTCCTTAAAGAGTTCTTTACTGGCTCTTACTATAAGAGTATAATCTTACAGAGCCTCCTTTTACCTCCAAAATTGAGTACATTTTAGCAGAGAAAGCAGGCTACGTGGCTATGGTGTGAATTTATAAAGCCTTCTGGGATCCTTGAGGAGAAGAAGTGTTCTGCAAATGACTGATAAATCGTCTCTGTTGCTGCAGTTACATTTTATTATTTGGCTTTTTTTAATTTATGGTAGTGCAACAATTTATATACAAAACAAGTGTTCTGATACGCCTTGGGAGGAGAACAGTAATTGTAAAGGGTGCTGGGAGTGCTGGGAATGAGAGCACTTGCTGAAAGTCAGCTTCTTGCTGATGTCTTTGATAGCATCAAAGACTTTTCTCTCTGATGGCAGTTTAAAAGTCTCTGTTTCCCTCTCTGGGTGTGCAGCAGGTGGGCAGTGTCTGGGCCTGGTGCAGGGCAGTGATTTGTCTGGTTTGGTCTGACTGCTGTGCATTCCTGAGTGGGGAAAGAGAACACAGCTGTCCCATGGTTGTGTTTTTCTGCCTGTGTCTGTTGGAGTGGAAAACCATCTGAATGTTTGTAGCTGTGGCAAAACCCGTTTTGGCCCTATGTTAGACTGGTGGCATCCAATGGGAAGCTGACAGTGTGACTGTGCCAAGTCACTGACACCCAGGAGAGGGTCCTGGTGGCCGTGCAGCTCAGGGCTGCATGCTGGGGATGAGGGGCTGCAGCTTATTCCCCCCCATGGCCACAATTGTCAGCTCCACTCCTGGTGCTGCCTTCCTGGTCCCCAGCAGCCCACACAAGAGAGCTGCCACAGGGGTTTGGGGATGGCCCGGTCCTGATGCAATGGTAGAATTGGAGAGCAGAGCTCAAGCGTGCTGGGAGCAGCCACAGTGTGCCACCCAGAACCACCGGCATGGGGACAGGGGTGGGGGCAGGTCTGGGGGTCTCTGTGCCCCGCCGGGCTGGGGGAGGAGGCAGGAGCCGTGCGGGCCCTTCTGCCACCTCTTCCTGTACAGGGCAATTACTCGCGGCAAACTCCATACACTTTAATTAAAATGACTGCAACACCAGAGCAAGTCACTTACAACTGTACATAGGGAGAGCTCTAAAAGCTTCAGTCACTGATAAGCATCTCACTTAGATGGCTGTAATTGCTGCCAGCGTCGGGCGATCATTGCTGTTGTTTTGCTGCTAATTCCGTACCATAGCAGGAAAGCTAAGATTGCAGGACACACTGAATTGCATAATTTTTTTTTTTTTTGCTGGTTTTCTTTCTGGCCAATTTAAAATTTGTCAAAGTCGGTCTTCTTCTGGATCACTGCCCTTTGATATTTCGCGCACTCCATTTGCCACAAACAAGCCGCAGGGCCGCAGTTCATGCTGACTCCAGCAGAAGCAGAGAAAGCTCCATTTATCTTACACTGCCTGCTGAATTCTTACTCATTAGCTGGGGGTTCACTGCCTCTCTTTAACCCCTGAGTGGCTGTCATCCCTCCCCGAGCCGCCTGCAGCGGGAGGCGCTCGGTGTGGGGAGCGGGGACCGGCGCTCCCCTCGGAGGCATCTCCCTGCACCGCGCTCCGGCCGCAGTGGGGGAGTGTGAGAGCAGCGGAGGCCGGCAGATATCGAATCATTTGACATAAATCTGTTCATTATCAATTCCCTGGCACTAGTCCTGAAATGTTTATTAGCCCCGCGTTGGATTGCAGTGTCACTCAGAGTTGTGCTGTTCCCAAACAGAGCAGAGGGAGGAGGGAGGGCGCTCCCATCCTGCCCGGATCGTTCCCCCAGGCGAGGTGAGTCGGACCGTGGGCACAGCTCAGAGCAGCACAGCGATGCAATTCCTTTTATTTATCTGTTACAACGGAACAGGTAGGAGTGCAATAAGTACTGACTTTGCCATGCAGATCCCAGGCATGCGATGCTCCGGTTGTATGGTGTAATGTAAGCAAAAATTGGGTGGAATGTGAAGGGATGGCAGAATTGCTTCAGTTAGAGTGAGACTCAGTGCTACATTGACCATGGGAAAGGGGCAATATCTGTGGTTCTCCTGATAGAAGTGTTGAGCTGTGTGCTGGCACCAACCCGGTCCCATGTGAAGCTGTGTGCCCGGGTGCAGTTGTGCACGGTGGGAAGAGTGCTGTCTGCACTGGAAAGCAGAGGCAGCTCACACAGCCACCAGCCTGCAGTGGGGACACTGCGCCGTGGCCAGGCCCTCTCCCAGCTCCAGCTCAGAAAGGTGGATTGTGGCTCAGAGGTCCAGTAATTATTTTCTGGGGGTGGGTTGTTGCTCTGTGCTGTAATTAATCAAAATGCTGGTTGTTTTCTTGAGCAATGACTAAGAAAAATGGTGCTGTAGTGGTGCCATCTCTCAGGAAGTCTGGGACAAACGCCGTTGGTGTAGCTGTAACTTTTTGCCTTTGCTTCTATCTGCAAGCGCTGCTGCATTTGAATCGTTACTGTGCGGTCAGGAGCCCAGGTGAGCAAGTGCTGATTGCTGCCACCTCTTCCATCGGCATCCTGAGCCCTGCAGGGCCCTCACGGATTCCCCCAAATACACTTTCAGCAGTCCCACACCTGCCATGTGGCCCATGTGCTGTGTTGCTAACAGAGCTCTGGGAGCAGAGTGGGACAGGAGCAGGGCAGAGCACTGCGCGGTGCAGCTGCACAAGGCTATTTCAAGCCCATGTCATGGGCACGTGTGACCTTCACTGCTATTGCATATTGCACCTTTGTAACATAAATCCTACTGAATATTTAGTGAAGCAATTACAAGCAGTCTCATTTAAAGGAACAAGCGATGGCCCAAAGCCGCCCGCTGTGCAGGGACGTGAGCTCACAGTGACCTTCCTGGCTGTGCTGGGCTGTCCGGCAGCAGATGGGGAAAGGCAGAGGAAAAGAAGGTGAGATTCATGGGGACTCTTGCAGGTGTGGAAATGGGATGGGACGGTCGAGACCAGGGTTAAAATGGACACGTCCTGATGTCACTGGGTGGCTCTTACTGTGCTACCT
The DNA here is from genome assembly GCA_028571105.1 of Tragopan temminckii. Taxonomy (NCBI): domain Eukaryota; kingdom Metazoa; phylum Chordata; class Aves; order Galliformes; family Phasianidae; genus Tragopan; species Tragopan temminckii. The sequence continues at coordinate 6,671 of JAOWBP010007191.1, read as the reverse complement.
GGGAAGCAGCAAATCCCCAGGTGGGCCTGTGGCTGTGCAGCTGTGGCTGTGCCGGGTCCTTGGCAGTGTCTGGGGAAGAGGCGAGCAGATGGCCAAGGAAACACTTTGCCACACTGAGGCTGTGCAGAGGGCGAGGGAGAAAATCCCACGTTGTAACAGCTTAGAAACCATAAACCATCAAATTGATTCAGAAGCTGCCCGGCTTTCTGCAATCAGAGGGAACCTACAATAACATTTCTTGAAGTCATTTTGTCTAACCTGTTAAACTGGTCATATTTAAGAAAAGCGCTTTGCTACTAAATGTTATGGGAGGCCGTGATTCATGGGCCTGCGGAGCCGCTCCCCAACGGCAGGAGCTTTATTGGAGGTGGGGGGCTGCTCCCGCAGAGGGGTTTTGTTTAATGGGGCACAAATCACAATAGTTTAGGTGTTGCTTTCTCTGCTGCGATGCCTCCCCTTAACTTTTGGAGAGCAGCGTAAATTGAGATTCAGCGTCGGAGAGCTCTGCCAGCAGATTTACAGCACGGGGCTCCCATCTGTCTGCATGCAGGTCGGTGGCTGTGGGCTCCCCTTCCCCGTTGGATCCCGAACCTCTCCCCTCAGAGTGTGATCTTTTGTGTCTCCCAACATGAATGCTGCTTCCCCAGGGTAATTTCTCAGCCAGTCCGAGGGTAATTTCTCAGCGATCGATCAAAAAATAGAGGTGTGGTGGGATGAAGTTGGGAAATACGTAGTGCTGTGCTTGGGCTTTGCTGCAAGGCACTTCGTGGTACTTGAGGGCACTTCCAGCACCACCTGAGTGTGCCCTACGTTACTGCCGAGCAGGGAGGTCTTCCTTCCCTGACATCCCCACTGCATCCCTGCTACAGCACTGCTCCTTTGTTCCCCATTGATCAGCAGCTGATCCATACCTCCAGGTCTATAATGTTCCTATGATTTAAACGGTAACGCTTTCATTAACTGTCCAGTACCTTCAGAGCAAAGGAATCCCATATTTTAAGCCCGCTCTCCCTGCCAAGTGAGATTTGTGGAAGGAGACTTTTCCTGAGAAATAAATAAATAAGGCCCGAGCGCTCTGAAAAGCCCTGAGGCCTCAAGATCTGCTTGGAAAGAAAGAAAACCATTCCAAGATATTTAATTGTACGGGGGGCTTACAGGATTGATCGAGAGCTTAGCTTTTTACAATAGTCCAGTGAATAAGAAATGCTCCTGACAAACGATCGATGATGGGATAATCACTCTTTATCCCCCCTCCTCATTGTTACCTCCTTTCTTTCAGGAGAACAGGGTTCAGAAGTCAAAAATCTTTATAGACGCCGCTTTTAAATTAAGCAGAAAATAGACATTGACATATTTGTTAATCTCACCTAAATCATTACTGGGCCTGGCTGCTCCGGGTGCACTGCGTGCACGGAGGCCGGGATCCGGCAGCAGCGTGGGCTCAAGTGCACACGTTGCCATTTGGAACAGGGCTGGAGGAACGGGCGAGTTGAACGTGGATAAATACGTTCCATTCGTTATTGTGAAGGTTATGAGAGTCGCTGCTCTTAATTAAAAGCTTCTTACTAGCACTGGGAAGGTTAGGTAGCATTTGTATTGGTAGGCACTCAGACGCGCGCCTCGGCTGGGGAGCTTTGCTGACGGGACCGGGCAGCACAGCGCTGTGTGTTCCCAGGTGGAAGGGAAGCTCTGCAGGAACACGGCCATGGGGTGCTGAGGGGCTGGGAGGTGTGCTGAAAAGCTCAGTGCTTAATCTCATCAGTATTCCTTCCCTAATGATAAAGATTGAAGCCCAGAACACTCAGTGGTGTTGGCACGGCACACAGTGCAGTCAGGACGCTCGGCTGATGGGGTGCTGAGGATGGAGCTTCTGGCCCAGCTCTCCCACTGACTGCTCTCACTTCTTCGCTCTGCTGCCCTCTGTGCAGGATCACTCTTGCAGCCCCATGCAGTTGGGCGGCGAGACCAACGTGTGATTTGGCTCTGACTGCAATCTTTGCTTGAATTGAACCGAGATTGGCTCTAAGTACATTGCCTCCGCACACAGAGCTCGTGCACGAGGGTCAGAGGCAGAGTTCCTGGCTTAGTCTGGTTCCTGTCCTTCATAGGGTGAAATTAAGGTGTTTTCATCACTGTTAATTGGAGTTTGGTCTTTTAAAAATAAGTGAAAAATTATGAACGTCAGAGGACCGTGTCTTCTTACACAGTTTTCCTTCCTGCCCATCGCGTTGCTCCATGGCTGGGAGCTGTGTGCTGGCTGCTGGTAACTGGACGGCGTGGTGAGGTGTCACTGCCTGCAGGAAAGCATGCAGAGGTGCTCAGTGGTCTCACATGCCCGTGTTTTGGGCCGAAATGAATGCCGTGCTGGAACATAATTCTTTTTAGGAGCAAGTCCAGTAAATCTGTCACTCAATTGATGGCTCAACTCATTTGGCATTTAAATGAAATAGAGTTTCCATGGTGAAACCTGCTTTGGAGCTTTTGCCTGAATACTATTGGCAGGAAATCCAGGCTGGAGCACTTTGGTTTGATTCAGGAGTGCCTGGCATTGCCTGGAGCTGATGGGCTGGCATTTCTCCCGTCCAAAGGCATCCTGTGTGCAGGAACAGGACAAACCTCTGCTCCTCTGCCTCGACTTGTCAGAGGTCGCTGACGTGTGGCTGTGCCTGGTTGCAGGTACCCCCGAGCTGAGTGCTGCTGACCGAAAAGACCTGGAGAGCAAGCTGAAGGAGCGGGAGGAATTCCTGATTCCCATTTACCACCAGGTGGCCATGCAGTTTGCTGATCTGCACGACACACCCGGCCGCATGCAGGAGAAGGGTGCCATCACGGTGAGTGCCGGGGTTTGGCTCAGGGCAGAACTGCTACCAGGTGGGGTGGCTGAGCAGAGACATCTTTTGTGTTTCTTGTGTGAGTGGCACAAGTGAGTGTATGAGTGAAAGCCATTCATTTCCATGGGGAGCAAGGCTTAAGCATTTCTCCATGGAAATGCTGCCCCTCACTTATTTCTCCTTCTCCATCTCTGTCCTGGGCAGGACATTCTAGACTGGAAAACTTCTCGTACCTTCTTCTACTGGAGGCTGAGACGTCTTCTTCTGGAAGATGTGGTCAAAAAGAAGATCCATGATGCCAACCCTGAGCTGACCGATGGGCAGATCCAGGCCATGCTGCGACGCTGGTTTGTGGAAGTGGAAGGGACAGTAAAGGTAAGTGGAAACACACCTGTACCAGGCTGTGGTCTTTCATGGGTTCAGTGAAGTTCTCCCAAGTGGAACTTCATCTTTGGTTCTCAGTTGTAATGTCCAAAAATATTCTGAGTAACGAAAGAGAACTAATGGGAACATTCCAGATGATGAGTTACTTCATGGGAATGCTGTATTTCAGGCCGGAAAAACACATACACTCAGTTTCAATAGGTTTCTCCCTGAGCATGTAGCTACATAGCACTACTTATGAAAATGTGAGCATCTGAAAAAGGTGGGCAGCTCTGCTGGCAGAGTGAGGAAGGGTGGCCATGGAAGGAAGGCAGCATGTAGGTGCAGCTGTCTGGCACAGCTGGAAATAGACATCCCACTCTTTGCCACCATCCCATGGCCCCCGGCTGCTCAGGGCATTGCTCAGTGCCAGCAGAGCAGTGTGCCTGTGCCAGCAAGCAGGGCACGACTCACTGCCAGGTTTAGCTGCTGGGGATGGGGGGGGTGGCGGGGGGAAATCACCTCAGCAGCATCCTCATCTGATGGTTGTGCTGAGGATTTCTTTAATTGTGCTCAAACTCTGAACTGGCAATCTCTAAAGAGCAATCTCCAGCACAGCTCTTAGGTTGTTTTTTGTCGCAATCCTCCGATCTGAGTTCTTTATTCTATTTTATTTTATTTTATTTTATTTTTAAAGTCACAAATACTCAGGGGTTCCAGAAGGCAGGGGGGGATGAACGTGCTCTCTGGAGGGCAGCAGGCTTTCCAAGGTAGTGTCTGAGCGTCTTTAAAAGCGGGCATCTCGTTAGCTAATACATTACACCAATCAAGGAGAGTTATCTTAAGCCACAATTAATCTGCTCCCTGGCATATGTTGATAGGAAAGCATCATGCTGTTTCTTAATTAAAAGCAAACGGATTAAAAATGATTAATAAGAGTATTAAATATTCTCCTAAAGTAACAGCTTTGGGATTCTTGGGTAAATCTAGCTTTATGCAGGTCTGCAACCGTAAGGCGGCTGCTTGGGCTTTTCTTTCCTTCCTGAAATCTTCCAAAGTGCCCTACTTTGTATGCAGGGAGTGTTCCTGCCATGTCTGGGGGCAGCAGCAAGGAGCAAAAACTAACGAGTTTAAAATAATAATAAGAAAAAAACAATGAAATAAGCAGAATCTTTGGGTTGAAATGACATCACGAGGTTAAGAGAGCCGCGCACGTAATTTTTAAGGATAAAACCCAAATCAGCGTGGTGGTTTGTGCAGAGCTGGGTCCCCCTGTGCCCCGAGCCACCCCCTGACTGCAGAGCTCATTGTCATTCTGACTTTGACTTTGTTAGTGATAACAGAGAAGGATAGTGCACCTTTAAATGACGAGCTTTGTGTTTAATTACCCAAATAAAATGACATAAATATGAATGAGTGCTAATGGTGGTACTTGCTTTTCCGGAAACCATTAACAAAACGATTCTTAAATGATTTGTAAAGAAAATGAGAGGAGAAGAGAGGAGCGAGAAGGCTATTAGGCACCTAACACACTCCTGAATTATTATGTAGTCAACTACCTCGCAAATATCAGGTGAAATGATCTTGCAGAAGAAAATGGGGTTTTGTTGCCAGGACCCCCTCATGGAGGGCTGTGCAGCTGTGCTGGGATGCCATGCAGAAACTGCCCTGCCCAGAGGTCAGCATTTGAGCCCCGAACTTCTCAAGTTGAATTAAATTTCCAGAGCAGTACGTGGGGAGCGGCTGCAAGCAGTGATGGTGACCCAGGGCTGAGCAAAGGGACAGTGGGTGACAGTGTGCTCTGTTGGCAGGCATACCTGTGGGACAGCAATAAGGACCTGGTGGAGTGGCTGGAGAAGCAGCTGATGGAGGAGGAAGGGGTTCGCTCGGTTGTGGATGAGAACATCAAGTACATCTCCAGGGACTACATCCTGAAGCAGATCCGCAGGTGAGCACCTGAATGGGTTCCACCCACTGATTTTTTCCAGCTGTAGTATTTGCAGGCAAGCTTCTGTGCTACGTGCCATAAAATGTTGAATCCCTTTTGATTCTAGCATAGAACTACAGCAAACACACGCCTCCAACTAAAACACTGGTAAAGCAGATCTGTCCCTCCTGCCTCTGAGCATTACCATCACATTTGCACACTCATCCTTGCAGCTCCACGAGCAGAGCACCGCCTTAGATTTGAAGAGATCTAACATACTTAACTTCTGTGTGTTAGGGGAGGGCACTGATATACAGAGCAGCATCACCCCCTTCAGCATGGCATCTCCAGGTGTTTCTGTCCATTCCTCTGCCTGTGCTGGAGTGACTGGGGCTCTGTGATGCCCAGCATGGAGCTGTGCCCATGCCCTGCCAGCAGCTCACTGCCCAGGCTGCAGTCAGCTACCAGGAGTGCCCGCTGCCTCCTGCTCTCTGAGGAGCCCATCTGGCAGCGCTCCCTGACAGAGCTGTCGGATGAGGGCTAGGGCTGCCAGCACTGAACTCTTTCCTCTTTGCAGCCTGGTCCAGGCCAATCCGGAGGTTGCCATGGATTCGATCGTGCACATGACCCAGCATATATCACCCACCCAGCGAGCGGAGATCGTGCGGATCCTCTCCACAATGGACTCGCCTTCTTCAACGTAAGAGCATCGATTTCCTGTACTCGCCCCTGCTCGGTACAGTGGAGGGAAAAAAAAAGAAAAAAAAAAGAAAAAAAAAGCTCTGAATTGCCCTTTGTCTGCTCAACTGTGACCACTGTACCGAGACGGGGAGGCTCAGGGAAATGCTGGAAGAGTGACATTTTTATTTTTTCAAATCAGACTGACCAGAGAAAGTGTGTCCTTTGGCCAGAGACACGAGGAAGATGTATAAACACAAGCGCCTGCGGGATTGAGTTACAGCTAACTGTACTGTATTTATTTAACAAAGCGGGACTGGACCAATGCAGCAGTTTGCTGCTCAGCTGCCACCAAAAGCACCACGGCCGGGCAATGACGGGTACGGCGGTACCACGAGCTCTGGGCATAGCAAAGTGGTGGGGCTCCCACATTGCACCCCGTGCCCGTCTGCTTCTCGCACACAGCCTGCAGTGCTGGCAGGTGCCAGTTTTACCTGTAGGAGCGTTTGCTGAGGGCTGAGGATGGGCTCTGCCTTTGGGAGTGGTGGGAGCTCCTTGGTCCCTGCGGTCGGTGAAGACTCTTCTGTGTGCTGTGCTACGGCTGAGCAGTGGCACTGCTGTCAGCACCCGTGTCTCTGTCAGCCCCTGTGGGCTTTATTTCAAACATCTGTGTTACAACAGAACACGGAGTGGGGCAGGCAATGCTGTGCCCACTGCCAGGAGGGCTCCGGAATGGGGACTTGGCGGAGGGGGGGGGTTGGAGCCCTGTGTACTCTGCCTGTGTGCACAGCTACATCAGAAGGGCAAATCATGGTGTGAAAAACCCTTCTAGGAGGAGGTAAAGGAGGAGTAAAAATGTGGCTGGTTGGCCA
>JAOWBP010007153.1:0-25630 GCA_028571105.1 Tragopan temminckii | reverse complement strand
TTTATTCCAAACAATCACACTTTAAAAAAAAAAACAAAAAACAAAAAAAAAAAACATTAAAAAAGACAATAACCTGTAGTTTCAAGTTAATATCCTCACTCTGAACACATAAGTGGCATCATGACTAAAAGGCCAAGCGATGTCGTTTTGAGAAGTGCTGTTTAAAATCTGATACTGCTCATTCAGTCCTTCCTTTGAACTGTTCTCAAGCTCAAAACAGAATCTGTAATTCTGAACAACAACAACAACAACAAGTTATTGCTGAACTAGCTCTGAAATGCAATTAGACACAAAGACTGATTTAGTTATTCTTTGGTTTTTTGCTTTTTTGATTTGTAGGCAGTGGCTAAAAATGATAAATAGATTCTGTTGTGTAAATGTGCAAATTAAATGTCCAATGAACATAAATAATCTAATTCAGTCCCTTCACAGCACTATTAAGAAACTGCCAATAACTTACCAAACACAAATATCAGTTCTTAAAGTAACTGTATTTTTCCTAAATTCTTATAGAATTTGCTGATCTTATTGTGGTCAGTCTGCATTCAGTTTATCTTATTCAGCCTCTACTATACAGACCTTGTCTACTACTAGACAGAAAAGATGGAATGTAAAAAAGCGAGTGAACTTGGAATTGCCTCCGAATTTATGTCTGATGCTTCAGAAAATATTTTCCTTAATCAGAAAGGGTAATGAAAATGCTTCGTAATTATGGCTGAATTCAAGATGAGAAAATCTCAGGCAGACAGGACAAAGCAGTAGCTCTGTGGGTATTATATAATGTATTCTATCTTTTCCTATCCAGCTTGGCTGCTTGATGGTTAAGAAACAAAACAACATGTCATAGTTTATATATTCTCTTTATGTTCTTTCAAAATCCTAACACTTGTGAGTTCCTGGCACGGGAATCTAGTCAATCAAACAGCAAAAATCAAATTATTACTTACCCTAGGTTTATTATAAAGTTGTATTTATCTGTGTAGATGTCGTACACAGCGTCTGTGTTGACACTGATTTGGCTTAAATATTGATTGTCATCCTGTTGAAAAAGGAGGAAATGTCCTCACTTTAGTCATAAAGAGATTGGGCAGAATTTGTTTGGACAAGACCATGTGAACTAGCAGGTATTGTTTTATTTTCTCTACGGAGAGAAGACGGTTTGAAATTTCAAGTTTTTTAAGCTGCATTTTCCAAATCATATTCTAAATGCAGATTCTTCTTCCTTTTAGTGCGTTGCTTTGATAACTTCCACATGGTTTATTTTTTATATTGAATACGATGTTAAGTCTAGTATATTAAATGTTAAAATGTTATACTTCTAAATCCATCCATTCAGATTAAAGAAGTCTCAACATGTGTAAGAACAGTCATATTTTGCACGTAGACCATTATGCACAAAATACTTCAATTGCATTCTCAGTAGTTGGCTTGCTTTTTTCATGGATGAAGTGTACCCATCGTCAGTTCTCCCTTTTATCTCCCATAATACAAAATTTGCTTCAACATTTCTAACATAAATATCACCATCATATCTGTAAAACATGGAATGTGATCCTTATTAGAACAGAAGAAACACACATACAGCCTTTGTATTTCTAACTGTGCATAGATCAGTAAGCATGTAGGGCTGCTGTGGCTGCAGAGGGTAAGATAGGTAATCGGTGTCCTATCTACACTGTGCAAGATGCTAAGATGTCCTAGAGCATCTTAGAATTACAATAAATGATTAAAACTTATATCTCAACAGCAATGTGCCTTCCTGGAGGGCAGCCAACAAAAAAGTGAGAGACCTGGAAAAAAAACTAAACAAATCACAAACCAACAAATTTTAGTTTACCCAGGAAACTTTCCAGAAATGAGCTTCATCCACAGAGTTGAGGGAGTCTGGTCACTACTAGTGGGAATAATGACTACAGGAACTATTGCACAAATCTGAATGATAATCCAGTACTGTGGCTCCCTTCTAGTACACAACTTATCACACCTTACTCATCTTGGACACTTTTGCATCAAGACTATTCCATGAACTTTCCTCTTTCTATATTTATACTTGAAAAGTCTTTGTTATTTTACGTGATGTTAGTTAAAGGGGGTGCTATACAGTGAAATCCTCTTGATAGTAGGTCAGGAATTGCTGGAAAGCATTGTTACCGTATTCTTTTCAAGCTACAGTGCCTACCTGATGCTGTAATTTATGTGCATTTTCATCAGCGTGAGGCTTCAGTTCAGCTGACATAACACCACTGGTCAATTCTCTACAAAAGAATCCCCCCACCCAAACAAGAGTTCATGTTATAATTTATTTTGAAATCAATCATTAACGCCAAAGTAACTTAACTACAATAATAGGAAGGTAATTTCATTTGGAGGCAAGAAGCACTAATTATTATTACTCACTGTTAATTTATTATCACATCACCTACAATGTCAATGTCTCTTTTATTCCCACTGTAGTAATTCAGGCATTGTTGTGGGATTACAGGTGGATGTTTGAAACTGAGAGTCAGCTCTAGTAGTTAGTAATTTTAAATGCTTATTGATTCCACATAATCAAGTTTGACATTATTAGACCTCCGGGTTACTTTTGAATAACACAGTAGCTGCCCAAGGATGGAATATCTTATTTTTATTTTTATTTGAGTTTGCAGATAAATGATACTGTGAAATGCAGAAAAGTTAAGTTTGGGTGGGAGACTGATCAATGTTATGGGAGATATATGCTTATCATTGAACCCATTACCAGGGTCAGTACAATCTGGAATTAGGCAGATGGAGATAAGCAGAGTTACAGACATCCTATCCTATTTCACATTTTGTCAACTCTGGCTTCTTCTGCTGATGTAAAATTAAAGGCATGAGACAACCTGCTGTGGCACTGAATCTGAAGTCTGTCAGAGACTGCTAACTGAGGCAGCCCAGATATGCAGTACTTACCAGGTTGCTCCGAACTGTATTTTTCCATAAATAAATCAATTTCAGAAAATCATCAGACCTTGAAAAGTGTACTGAAGACGCTCAATAGTATTTCCCATCTATGATCTGATATTCTGAAACGGCAAGGCTTGTTCATGAGTATTTTTAGCACTCCTTGAAGGAGAATATTAAGAGTTGAATTGGCAGCTTGATTCAAAACTTTGAAAGCGTAACTTTTTTGACAAAAGAATAATCAGGCTACTTTGTGCTTTGATACAGAGCATAGCGATGATATCATCAGATGCATATAGTGCTCTTTATAGCTCTGTACTTCAATATATTAATGTTAAGACATTTGTCCTTGAATCTTAGCCTGAAATCAACTGCACAATATTTATAACTTGCCAAGAAGAAATCCATTTTAACTGATTTGGATGGAGGAAAAAAAAAAAGGCGGAATGGCATATCTACACAAATTTTAAAAGTTTTAAAATCATCATTGAAAGCAACATTTGATATTGAAAGAAAAACTGAATAGCATGTTGTTGGGAGAGAGTGGGGAGAACAAGTTCTGAAGTAATCAGACATCTCCAAATGAAGGGCTTAAAGATGGACTTTCATCACATGGACACTAGAGAAGTCACATGCCTGAAAGAAAACAGATTTGACTACATAGTGATGCTTGCACAAAACACAAGCAGAATTGTCTCAAAAACCGCAAGTAATTTCTACTTATGAAGTAGGCTTTATTCATACTCTAATATGAGTTAGAAAGACATAGAGGCATCAAATCCCCGACAGTCTTTCTCCTAGATGGAGATGTAGGATGTAGGGGCCTGCCATTGCCAGACCTACTGATAGATTTTAGGTTGCTTCATTGAGTGGCAGTGAGATTCTTGTGGGTGATAGTTGGTAGCAGCAAAAATGTGTGCCCACTGAATGATCTGGGGGAGCTGGTTACACAGGTCAGTGGTAAGGCAGAGGAACCGAATGCCTTCTTCAGCTCAGTCTTTACCAGCAAGACTGGCCTTCAGGAATCCTAGGTCCCAGAAATTGGGGGAAAACTGGAGCAAAGAAATGTACTGGTTTATCATATTGGATATCCTATTAATCTGTGCTCAAACTCCAGTGTTTCAAAGGAGAGTGAAAAGAAACACACCTTCCCCTTACAATAATTTGGCCATTAAGTGTTGGGGAAAACCATACCTTTCTAATTCCTACGGCATATCCAGTGAAACACTTAAGCATTATGATAAATTATATTCATTTTCTTGTGCAAAGTTGTAAAAATTATGAAAACGTTGAGTGCAGCGGCCTCTTCCTTTTATTAAAATACAAAAAACAAACTGATTTCTCAGGCCTCAGATGGTAAAACTTCTGCTTCACTCACCAAATCATTTTGATTGTAAATCCTTCCCAGTATTTTTACACTCCTTTTGAATGGTGAGTATCAGAACAGGACACAACTATCTAAGCCTAAGCTTTACCAGTACTATACATCAGTGCAACTTGATCTTTTTAGTTCTTTTTCATATTCCCTATGTTATACGCACATAAAATCCTTATAGACCCTTTGCCAGAACACTGTACTAAGGTTACATGTTGAGGTGCTGACTCTAACAGCAGCTGAAGTCATCTCCCTCAGATAATGGCTTAGTTCAGTCATGTGGTACACTTACTGATCTCCTGCATATCTTTGTAGGAAGAATGGCTCTTGATTTGTATGCATTATGTAAGGTTTAGAGTCTGGAAAGTATCTACAATATTAATAAAAAGGCCTACCAAATGAGAGAAACTTCTTTAGCCTTCAGCAGGCTACCAATTTGTCATCAATTCATTCACATTAAAAAGACATCAGCATCTTGCTTGTCAAAGGGACATTTCCATTTCTAAAAAAGGGTGGTTAGTAGTCAGAACTATCACTTCAGTAACTTGAGTGTCAACACTTTTAGAAATGGAGAGATTGGAATGAACCTATATGCAAATCCAAAACAAAAAGGAGCATAAGAAAATTAGGATTGGTTTCCAACCCAAGATCCTCTTATATGAATACAACCTAGGAATATAATTTTGTTTAACAGCTGAACCTTCACCCAGGAATATAGAAATGCTGAAAACCCTATCAGTGTCAGCATAAAAAAAAAAAAGAATGAATCTATGTATTAGGTGAAGTAGACACAGTTTTACCAAGTAGGCTGCATGTACCCCTCCTTGAGGTATTTAAGCAAGCATCAGTATCTGCCAATTAGCAATATTAACATTATTATTTATATAATAATGGTCACATTAGCTAGTGAAGCCCCGGTGGTGCTTTTAATTTCTACTTATCAAAACTATGCTATCAAATTACATCTACAATATACATTTTCTGATACTCACAATGCCTGTGTATAATTGGATTCTAAAATATAGTCAGTTTGATGAGAAAATGTAAATTCCTATAAAAGAATAAAGAAAAATAATTAATAAAAATCTTTTGACAACAGTGGTGCTTTTAGAGAGACGAAGGATATCTTCATGATACCTGGAGAATCTGAAAAAATGTCCAGTTCTACTTCTGTAATTTATTTTTGTGGCTCCTCCACAGTGCCAACGACAGGTGACAGAACGAATCTTTTCCCTCTTTGTGTGGTTCTGACTTGTCCAAACAGTATATCTGGGGTTCACTTACTCTAAAATAGGTATCTAAACTACAGACAGACTACATGCACAAACCAGGAGCCATCACATAATTAAGAAAAATTCCCTGGCACAAAAAACTAAGCCCTGAGCCTCTCAGAATTATACATCATTCACGTTACTCTGTAAAAGGCACCCACGAGTCTATTCTCAGTCTAAGCAATGCAGTTCCTCCCTGAAACATCTGAGGCACTGTCACGCCTGCAATATGTTTTCAAGGACTGCACAGCTCAGCATCCTCATTCATCCTGCCTTCTCCTTGATTCTGCACACTGATACTTATGATTTGCTGTCTTCAAGAGGACCTGACCATACGCATAGTAGTTCTCTGGTCATCTGTACTTGAATGCCAATCCTATTCCACTGTAGTCAGCTCTAAAAGAAAAAATGTATTTTTTTCTAATCAGTCATTAGTTCACACACTCCAGCACTCAGCAACCATGGTTACCTCTTCACTCTCAGCCTCTCATGGGAAAGAAATCCAGCAAGTATGGATGAGAATTCTCAGAGAACAGGTAGGAGAGCTGTAAGACAAGGATAGGAAGACAAAGGAAAGAAAGGAAGAGCAAGAAGCCATGGTCAATGGACAGTAGAATTACAGAGCTGCCTAAATCCTCAACTCTTCCTTCTTCATAGGCACAGCACAGGGAAGCAAATGCCACCTAAGAATACGGCAAAAAATGTCCTTCAACATTTCCAAACCTAGCCTGCACTTTATGGCCAGCCATTCTCACGTATATTAGAGGAAAGAAGTGACATCTATGACATGATGGGAAATGAATCCAAATCTGTTTCAAGGGAGGTTGCAAGGATATACATCATGGCACTGAGATAGAGCTGGAAATAGACTATCATTCTGTCTCATCAGTGATGACCACAGGGCTGCATTTAAGGGAAGCATGAGGTGTGTGTCATGAACAACAAGCAACAGCAGCTGATTCTGCCTCCAGCCTTCTCTCATCAGATCTCCTTCCTCTACAGCAACTACTTTTGGCATTTCACAGCTCTTCAGTTAATGAGCTTTCCGGAGTTTAGCCAGAACAGTAGTGCATAGGTTGGTGTTTTCATACTAGTGGTTGAGCCTCAGTTATGGCTTTGTTTCTGAGGTAACCAGTTGGAAGACAGTGAGCTTGAACAGGTGAGAGAAGGACTTAAATTTCTGAGAAACAGCAGTTACTTCACAACACACTGTGATTATGGTATACACATCCAAACTAGCAGGTTACTCAAGCACAAGAGGGACACTTTTGAAATGTATGGATGTAAAGGGCATATGTGGCAGGGTTTTGATAGCAGGAGGCTGCAAGGATAGCCTCTGTGAGAAGAACCCAGAAGCTGCCCCATGTTTGATAAAAGACAGCTCCAGTTGGTGCCTAAAAGGACCCACCAATGGTCAGAGGTGAGCCACTGTGCACTGCTGGTGGCGGTTTTGGGAGGGCAGGTTTAAGAAAACAAAAGATACTGTGCCACAGCAGCTGTGAGAGAAGGGTGAGGAAATGTTGGAGAAGCAGTCTTGCAGCCACCAAAGACAGAATAAGCATGCTTATGAATGCAGGCTCTCTCTTTAGAAGTGATCACTATGAAAGCTGCTTCAGTACTAACACTTGACCTCCTCTCATGGAACCATCAGTATGACTTTTTATGGTACCTTCAGTTGGAGGGATTTTACTCCCCCAGCTCCTGTCTAGCAGTTCAGGAATGTGAGAGATGTGGGAAGCCTGACTGCCAGTGAAGACTGAGGCAAAAAACTCGTTGAGTATCTCAGCCTTCTCCATGTATGTTGTTACCACTTCTCCCTTCTCATTAACTAATGGGACTACACTCTCCTTTGCCTGTCTCTTCTGACCAATGTACCTATAGAATCCCTTCTTACTACTTTTCACATCCCTTGCCAAGCTCAGTTCCAGCTGTGCTTTGGCTTTTCTGATCCCACCTCTGCACATCTGGACAGCATCCTTGTATTCTTCCCAGGTTTCTACTGCCTATGCATTTCCTTCTCAATGATGCTGTGATTGTAATCTGAAAGTGAATGCCTTAAAACATCAGAAATTCTTTGATGTACTGAAAAATATATTATTGCCATGCCTATTTTTCTCTTGGGAAAAATAAGTTCTTATGTTGTTAGTCAAATACAATTGGTAAAACCAAATAAAATTATCTTCCTGTAACAAATACTAAGGATGAAAGCCTCAATTTTCTTGTTAGAAACGCATTGAATAGAGGGGTGCAGGTTAGAATCATGCTGATAGCAGTGCAAGTTAATTGTACCTGAGTAACAGTTTGCTAACTACTTTCTTGGTGTGTCTTTCCATCAAAAATTAATATGTTTCAGTATTAACAGACCAATGAAATGAATAGATATTCTTGTATTGTCATCTACAAGATAGCTTCAATGGTCTCTTACTTTACGTGGTAAATACCACTTAGTTACTAAAAAAGAAAGTTACTAACTACTTAAAATAAAATATACTTAACCAAGAATAATCCGGTGGATAGTGCTCCCATCAGACATTTCTGGTAGTGTTGATCCAGACACATGAAGATATCCATTATCTGTGCTGTTTTTATAGGTGTCGTAAACACATCATCCCAAAGCAGTCCAGAAGATAATGCTGAATTTATGTATATCATCCTCACAGCAGAACTGTGAGGAACAGGTAAGTAAAAATCTCCTAAGCCCCAAAGTTGTCTGTCTTCATTACAGAATGTCAGAAAAAATAGTCTGGAGGAGCTGCAGGAATTGCAAGTAAGTAACATTGTCACTTCACATGGGACTGAGTCACAGCTAACAGTTGTTACAGTTAAAGAAGCAGTGTTTGGAAAACTGATGATCTTCACTAAGCTCGCGGTAACTGCTATTTTATTAAATGCTTCATTATATCCAACATACAGCTCAGTAGACATCCGTGCTGCCGAAGTACTTAATTGTTTTCCACTCTGTTAAATAAAATGAACACAGTGATTAGGTAAACAGTAACTTCTCATAAAGTTCATATCAGGGATGTACACTATGAAATCAAGATGTTCTGGGATACATTTTCAACTAATGTAACTGGCAAAGCTGCACTGAAATCAATTAACAAATTGAAGCCATGAGTCTAGAAACAATTTCAAATGGCAGCATGAGCTCCCACAGAGCTACCGAGTGTGGACCCTATTTCAGAATGTCTTTAAATCAACTTGTTGCTGTCTGGTAATTTCTAATTCTCACCCTAGCATAAGAACGATTTAAAAGAGATCTAAAATAGATGTATCCAGACGCTTAATGAAGATCATCCATATCGTAAATGTCAAATGAGAACTATGAATAACTCACCTGCACTGGATAGACACCAATATCTTGAATACATTCCAAGTATTTCACTCTCAGGAAGCTTGTGTTCTGCTCCAACTTTAAAAACATGTCTGGCTTCTCTTTTATAACAAGTGCTGTTTATTAAAAATGAGATTCCATTATCTGACAGAGCCACAACAGTTATATTATTATTTAGGCCTTTGGTCAAAATATCTGAGAGAACTTTAATTTCTATGTTCTATGTTTTGAATGCATCGTTTGTATAGAAAGTTCTAAAATTTGATAACAAAACTGCTGTTGTTGGAAAACATGCAGACCATTTAATAGAGATTTCACTATTCTGAGAGAAACAGAGTGAAATGTCATTTTCCTTGCTAGGAAATGATTGTTTGGGCCTTGGAACTACAAAAGAAGTACTTCAAACAAAGCACTCCTGAAATACTCCAGTTATTTTTATGATGATGTCATCAGATATTTCAGGTATATCAGCTACCCATAATCTGAAAATGAAAGAAACAAAAGGTAAATTTGAAAGATGGAATCTTACTGTTGAACTGACTGACAGAAACTGAGGTACATAATTAATGTCATACTCTTAGAAGAACTGCACCAACAGCGGTACAGAATTATTTCTTAAGTCTCTTCTAATTTCCAGAAGGTAGACAATGAAATCAAAACTGGGAGAAAAAGATAACTGCCTGTAATTTCTAAGCAGGCATATTCTATATCTCAGTGATCTCTGGGAACTTTCTGTGTATGCTTTCATACACATACCTCACTAAGAACTGAGTATCTGAAGTTAAAAATGAATGGTTGTAACATTATTATAGCTTCAGTGAGTAATACAGCTTTCACTATTACTGAGAGGACTTCTCCCCCACCTTTCCCATAGCCTCCATTGAGCCACCTGCAATACAGAGAAGAAAACAGACTAACAGGAGCTAATGTGAAACCACACTGCAGTTGATGACTGGGGCCACTGATGATCCAGCAAGAATTGTGTTGATAAGCAATAAGAGAAAACCATGCATAACAGAAATAGTCTATAATAATATGTCCAGTTTCTGAAGTAAACAGGGTAATAACAGATCTGATGGATGCAAGAGGTCAGCATCCCTGAAGAAGGTTACTTCTTCAAAATTAAGGCCCAAGTAGTTCTATTTCACTACATCAGGATACAGCAGGGCTGATACAAACTTAGAACAAAAACAAAAATTCAGTTCAGTATAAAGGAGATCTAGAAGGAGTATAAGCTTTGTAACTTTGGCTTCTGAAGAAAATGTGATACAGGACAGAGACTTTTCCTATACTTGCAGACTGTCTGGGTTTCCTAAAATGCTGCTGACCTTCAGAGGAGACAGCAAATTTTTAGCAAAAATTTAGTGAAAACGTGAGTCTGTCCAAAGCCCCAAAAGTAAGAGAAGCTGGCAGATAAATTGAGATTGGTTTTGCTTCTTTTTCTCCCTTAGTCTGAAATTTCAGACAGTGGTACTCATCTTGACCAGTCTGACTAGAATTTGAATTAGTCTGCTGGCCCTGCGGTCTCAACAGTGATGCTGGATTACTGGACACTTGTTGTTACACCTAAGATGTGTTTTTCTGCTAACAGATGTATCAACTTTCAGACTTATCACAGTAAATTAAATATTGGAAAAGAACAAAATGATCCAAATTCTGTCCTTGCTGATATGAGTGCTGCTGGCTTCAATAAAAAAGTTGCTGCAAAATATCCAAGTGTGTATGAGAAGATTCAGGTGAATCAATAGACTCCCAGTTAAAAAATAAAAAATAATAAAAAAAAAAATTACAGAGCAATTTTATTTTCTCTTGATTATTCTGCACTTCAGTTCTTTAAAAAGTTAAAAAGATGAAAAAGAATACCAGAACTCACATAATTAAGAAACTGTCTACTGAAATGGCCAGAATGTTATGTTCCCACTTCACGAGGTGGGGCAGGGGGGGATTAGTTTAGTTCTGCTGTGAAAAATGTTACAGAAAAAGCCCATCTCTGATTACAGCAGCTTTTGATATGAAGTGTTGCTATGTTGCCATCTAGCGATTACACAGTTGGATACAACTGATGAAGATGTCTGAGAGCAAACCAAACCTACGTAACAAGTACTTAAAACACCCCTGTTAAAATCATACTCGCTTCTTGCAGTATCATACCCAATATTAGTTATATGCTGAGAGTAAACTCTTCAATAAATAGAAGGTACAGTCACAAAATAGTGTTATAACTGATGTTCAGAGAGTATATAAAACAAAAGTAAATAAAAGACAGATGGCAAATACAGTTGCAGGAAACGTCTGCAGTTGAGAATCCTTTGTAAAATGTAAACCCAGAGTAATTTTCATTATCTTGTAAAAAAATCCGAATATATTTGGATTAGCTTCACTGGAGTTCTATGTAGGTTAAAATTTTACAGATAATAAAACAGGTGACAAATACCTTTGCTAAATATTAGTCCTTGTACTTTCATATGATTGTTATTTACTGGCTTGATCTATTTTCTTATGAACACACAATCAAATAAACTGTGACTTTTTTTCTCACTGCTGATTTTTTTTTTTTTTTTTTTTTTTTTTTCACAGCACATTGGAATGTATGGTGAATAGTACATACTTGTGGAAAGAAAAAGAAGTAATTGTCCTAAAATGCAGTAAGTAGTGCTAAAAGTAGAGCAACTGACAGTAGGAGAGGCCTCATATTAGAATTATTCTTCTAAACTACTGGGGGAAAAAAAAAAAAACCAAAACACCTGTGCAGAAGTGTTTCATCAAGGGCTCCAGCACAGAAAAGATAGGAATAGAAGCAGATGGCATTGCCTCAGGAAACTTTCCAAACGTAAATTATCAGATACATTAATTGCCTTTTGGTCAATGTCCATACTCAAAGTCTTACCGTAATTTCTTTATTTCCAACTAAATTGACATAGTTGCCCGTGTAATGAAAGATACATAATAATCCTTTGGAATCCTATATAGCCTTTGTAAGAAACTCCAACAAATGTCACCTGCTGGTGGATGCTGTAGTACGAGGAAGCACTTGGGTCTCTTTCAGATTTCCCTCACCTTCCAACCACTTTCTTGCTATCCTATTTCTTATACAGCACATGCAAACACACTGTAAAGTAAACAAGCTTTAAAAGGAGTATCAATACTTTGGGCATTATTTTATCACAAATATTTAGAACTACTGCCCTACTACTGATCATGAAGAGTATATTTAAGAATTGGTTTTTGCTGGAAGATTCACAGATAATGACAAACTCTTGAGCAAACAGGTGAAAGAAGATATCAAAGATGTTTTGCACAAATACCAGGACTCAAACCTGAAGAAGTGCTGTGGTTTAAGCTGGTAGGAAGCTAAGCACAACTCAACCATTTGCTCACTCTTTCTCCCACAGCAAGAACTCCCGCTCACGTGAGGGGTGTTCAACTCATCAGCTCATGGGTTGAGATAAGGACAGTTTAATAAGGAAGAGGGAAAAAAACAACAACAAGAAGAAAAGCATAAATAAAGAATAAAAAAACAAGCGATGCAAAGTGCAGTCGCTCACCACCAGCCAACTGATGCCCAGCCAGTCCTTGAGCAGCAGCAGCAGCAGCCCCTCCCAGTGAACTCTCCTCAGTTTCATTGTTCAGCATGGTGCTATATGGTATGGAATGTCTCTTTGGCCAGTCTGGGTCAGCAGTCCTGGTTCTGACCCCTCCCAGCTTCTTGTGCCCCCCAGCGTCCTTGCTGGCAGAGCAGTATGAGAAGTATGAAAATTATGAGGAGCTGAAAAGTCCTTGACTCAGCACAAGCACTGCTCAGTAACAACTAAAACATTGGTGCTATCAAGACTGTTTGCATCCTAAACCCAAAACACAACACCCCACCAGCTACTATCAAGAAAAATAACTCTACAAGAGCAAAATTAGGACAACAAGGCAGCAAAGATACTGGAAGCAGTTTAGTTGACCCTGAATGACATTCTACCTGAGCTACCTTCTTTTTGTGTCACGTAAAGTAAAAATGTGCAAATCCCAAACTTAGAAGCCTAGAGGAGGGTGAATAACAGCTGGCAAATATTTTTTTTCTAAATGAAAAAGAAACGTTTGACACAATAGCTCACATAGGTTCTAAAGTTCCAGGAATGGCATGACTGAATGGGGGGACATTGAACTTCAAGCTGGTATCTAGAGCTTGATAATTAAGACTCAGAGACCATTTGTTACAGTAAAAACTTTAGGTGATTTTGGAGTCTAGTCATGCTTTCTACTCCTTGGGCTTCTGTACATCCAAAGTAGAACAATTATATGCAGAGAGTTTTTTGGCACTGAACTGCATGCTTATGTAAATTTAAGTACTATGATGAATGAAACAAAGGGCAGATAAACCTGCTTAACATGACAAGCTGTCTTCAAAGAAAAGCAAAAAGAGCAAAATTATTACTGAAGCATGAAGTTATCCCAATGCACAAAAAAGAGGTCCAGACATGGCCACAGCCATATTTTGTATTTTGAGGAGTCATATCTCATTGCTCTAAAAGCTGTTATTGGACTCCCTGGGTTTTTAAAGCTAGGTACCTGAAAGTTTCTCCAAATCTGGAAGTTGTTTGTAACTTGTTATCAATCCACAAAAGTGCTGCGTGACCATGAAAACAAGAATTACATCTTCTTGCAGAGAACAAGCTATTCCCTAAAGTACTCAAATTCACAAGACTGATACCACTAGTTCAGGATTGATAATTTCTAGCTTGCATGCATTTGCTTTTTTCCTTCAATTATCCTTGTTTTTCTGTGTAGCAAAACCGTTACAAAGAAATTCTGAAGTTCTTTGGGCACTGTGTCCCTCGTACTTTATTTTTGTTGATGTGTCTGTTGACATACTTATGGCTGAAATAACTGATACTCTGATATGCTTCCAAGAACACTTTCTACAGTGTAGGTAAAAAAATTAGAAGAAAAATGACCAAATTATTTTCATTGACCTCTCTATACTTACTCACTATACTCACTGTCTATAGAGCCATAAATGTAACAATTTTAAAGAACATTCAATTAAAAAACAAAAAAGACCATAAATAAATTACCATACCCGAATTTTGGAAGCCTCTCAGAGTGGTATGTTTTTTGTTTGAAATAGGTCTGAACAACAGGTTTCTGTCCCCAAATCCATAACAGCTTGCTGAGTATCTGAGAATTCTGTGTAAGCAAAACAAACATTTTTATTAATCATCTGTTTTTGTCCAATTAGGATAAGGTTGTTTATGACAACCTTTCTTTTTAGAAATTCTTACATTGGAATCAGCTTTTATATTATAAAATATATTTTCAAACAATGGCATACTACTAAAACCATATTTAGTCGATCCATGTTAGCATATACTACACTCAGAATATAATTCTGTTATTTGTGGAGTTTTTTCTGTCACATCAGAGAACAAAAAACACTTTCTTAGCATCTAGTTATCTAATAACAAAGATGCCTTCAGAATGCAATTAGTATTGCTATTTTTTTCTTCTATTTTATTCTGTGAGATAGTAATGTCAAATATTAAACAAATGTGAAACAAATGTGAAAAAATCAAGATCTAATGATGACAACTTCAATAAACAAATTGTGGTGCCATGCATGCATACTCTGTGTCAGATACCACACCAAAACTAAATACCTTCTGCCATTTGTTTTGATCAGAAAGCCAGTCCTAACAAAACTTACTGTACATATTCATCCCTATAACTAATCCATGTTGGATAACCTCATTAGTAAATATCTAATTCAGTCTAGAGATCTATCTATACAGATCAGCCCATACAATATCTCATTACATTTTAGGTGTGAATTAAACCAGTGAGTTGACAACCCCATTTATCACATTTCATGACTTCCATAATGCTTTTAACTTAAAGTATTTTCCAACAGTTTGGGATACAGGGAATCTGAAAAAGAGACTTAACTGTCACACGATATTACCAGTTACAATGACTTCAGTATCATTTTCAAAAAGTCTTACATGTGACTGTATCACTAAAACCTGCTGACTCTTCTATCTGTAAAACAGACAATAGGTTTCACCTCACTCCATACCTGTGTTACTGTTGCAGTATTAACTGAAGAGAAAATCTTGCAGATGTACTTTTCCTAACAGTAAAAGGAAGTAAGTAAAGATGTATGCAGATACAGTATTTCAGCAAGACATTTCCACTTTCAGCTGGTAAATTTTCACAAGACATACATTTTCACTTTTTTCTAAAGTGGCATAATTTCAACTTACTTCTGATGGAAAAACTGCAGTGTGATTCAATTCAGAGGCATCTGCACTTTCAGGATCATATATTCACAAAATTAACTCATAAGGATAAGAGAGACAAGAGTTAATATGTTTTTAAATATATATTAAAAATCTATAAATGTGACAACATTTCTTCTTCTGACAGCACATAAAACAACACAACAATAATATCAACTTAACGCTGATCCTGCAAAATGATCTTGTACATCTTGTTTCTTATTGATGTCAATGGGCAACAGCTACTGAGGGAAACAGCACCCATTTTCTCAGAATTAAAGGGGGAAAGAGTAAAATTCATGCAGAGGATTTTTTTTCTCCTCTGAGGCCTTCATGCTTCTTTCAGAAGCCTTTCTCATGGGTGGCACAGCTATATACAGCCTGTTCTGCTGCGGCAATGGAAGAGAGGTTACTCACTATTAAAACAAAACAGAATTTGCTTCTTGTCAAGGAAACATTGCAAAACTGCTACTAAAATGACGCTTCCATGACCGACACAGAGCTGACACACTGCTCTTTTGGTCAGGTAGAAGGCAAGCAAATGGAATTCCCAGGTACATGCAAAGAGAAGAATCATTCCGTGAGGCTGACTCCCCCCATTTACCACAAAGTACAGCAGTTTAAGGACGTGCACGGAGGCAGCTATGAAACAGCAGACACGCTGTAAGTTTGCAGCCCACAGTTCATGTGCTGCAGTTTGCTATTCATCTACTCAGATCAAAATGCCAAGTTGTACAATCTGTCCTTAGAACAGCGCAAACTGAGGAATCCTACAGCTGCTTTCTCAGAGGTGGGTGAATAGAACTTGAACAGAATATAAGCTTGCTTCAACACTTGTGAGTTTCCACCATTTCGAGCAGGCTGCAAATCATTTATAGAACAGTTATCTCAATTCACTTTGTTAGCACGGACATGTTTATAAGAAAAGTTTCCGTATTTCCTCAAATGATCCCAATCTCTCTCACAGTCAAACAAAAAGGGGAAGAGGTAGGAAATAATTTATCTTGTAATCTCCTTATATTAAATTTGGCAGACGTTATGAAATAAGGCATTTTATTAACTAGATATTAACTTACCATACCAATGGCCTGTTTAATCATATTCACTGAACACATTTTAAAAATCTCAAGTAAACACACAAGTTCAAAGAAATGAGTACAGTAGGTTGGCCAAAGTGTGTCAGTAGTACTCATGAATTTGTGTCAAAACTGTATTTCATAAAAAATGAAAACAATTAAAGATCTAGATACAAATATAAGGCCAAAGAACACATTCAAAATTAAATTCACCTTGTGCTCATTTAAGAAGAGTTGATCTGCACTACAAAAACAATAAAAAATACAATATTATTAAGAAACCTTCTATTGAATAAAACTATATTATATATATATATATAAATTGTATATATATTATACAATTTAAATCAATCTGCTTGTTTCAGGTGTGTACATTATCTACAACGTTATAATACAATGTGTTTAGCATAATGGCATTGGCTGCTCCACTGCATAAACGTTTAAAGACAGACATCTACATTTGCTGGTGGTTCTCATTTAAAAATATACTCTAAGCATCATTCACAGGCTTTTTTATAACATAGTTTCCCTCTTACCAAAAATATGCACTGTTTAAAGAAAGCATGTCTTCTGCTAAAGTTCATCTAATTTAAAGTTACCAGATTAAAAAGATCAGATTGGAAGGAAGGATGCTTGCTGTATCAGAGTGCGCTATGGAGACTGAGCATTGTGCAGTGGATCAGGAGAACAATTCCCCTTTCCAGTAAGGGAAACATGTCCCTCTTTGCAGTGACATGACAGGGAGCAAAGCGCTGGTCATGTTAGAAACAGGACCTCTATGTGTCCTGCACTTGTGCTGCAGCTGGAATGGGGTAAATCCATGGGCTGCAACTTGGGTGGGAGAGGTGGGGATACCATTAGATCTCTGATGTCAGCCATACATTAGGATTGCATTACATCAAACTCCACTAAACATCCTGGATGAAATGCTAACTCCCACAAAGTCAATGCTAAAACATCAACTGCTTTCACAAGAGGTGGTCAATCATTCCTTCAACAATTTAAGCAGAAAAACTTAACACAGAAATGTGTTTTCATCAGCATTTGAATAATATATTTAAAAATTAGCGATCATATTCAAATTTGATGAAAAAAAAATTCATGTGAGTTCAAAACTAAATTTGCAGTTTTCAGGTGCAGACACATGTAACTTCAACTAGTGTGACTGATGTATAAGAGCAGAAAGAAGTGTGAGGTACAGTTCTTTTAGGACGAGAGACATTGCTGCCGTGGCTGTCTTTAATTTCTTGTCAATCACGTTTAGTGTTCGTTTTGTAAATGTACCGAGTGCATTCCTTTCAGCAAAAGAAAGCAGAAAAAGCAACAGGGTGCTCCCTTTTGCAGTAATGTCTGGGAAATGCAAAGACATTCTCAAGCAACATTAACATGGATCAAAACAGAAAGCATGCAGGGAAGTTTGCTCTGGAATTGATGGAAATAATCCAAGTGAGGAACTTACTGGCTTTCTATTTAAATAAACAGATAAAACAGCTTTGAGGGCAAACATACAATGCTTTATATTATACAGGAGTTACCAGAGGGGTTAAAAAAACAAAAAGAAACCTACTGCTATGTTTACAGAAAGAGGGCTTTTTATACTTATCTAATAAACAAATATATGCCATTACAGTATTCCTGACTAGCATTATAGACTTCTTCCTCCTATATAAATAAAGGAAGCCAAATATTAGTGAACTCTGTGGATGAAAGGAGCAAAATATGAGTTACTATTATTGCCTAAAAACTACTGGTTTTATGCAGGATCTCTGTGGAACTTTTGCATGAGTTTGATGATAATCAGACTTTTCTTTTTCTTAAGGCTTTGGAATATAAGGCAATCGTATCTCTGGCAGGGCTTCCTACCCTGACAACCACCAACATTCCTGTTGGGACTTACTGTATTATAACATGTGCTCTCACACTTCATTACTAGTTTTTTTTAATTGATCTGCCTGGCACACTTGAACAGCAGTGCGCTTTGCCTCCACACAAATGGAACTTCTGTTTCATATTTTAAATTCCTGTTTGAATACACGCTTTTAGCTGCAGCTTCACTCTGGCATAGTGTTCCTTGTGGACATGAGAAGGGGCAGATAGGCATGTTTGCATTTTAAAGTTCAAAAATCATTACTTTAACGAGCATGAGAAATACACATAGAGACTGTCTCACTTTCTTCCTTTCTCTGGAATGTTCTTTGGAATCCCACACTAGCATTCAAGATACTACTTATTTCTACAGTTGGCTTCTTCCAAAATACATATTTCTGGACCCTGCAAGGAAAATACCTCTACTTTCTACACTAAAGGGGAGCTTCTACTGTAACTTCAAGAGCTGTTAGGCATATGTCCTGCAAAGCCTGCATCTTTTGGTAATTAATCCCCCCAGTTTTCTTTAATCTATTGCTAGTTAGCTGGCTTCTGCAATTGCCTTGAAACAGACTGAGTTCAGGCAAAGACTGGCTACATAATACTACAGTGCTACATATAATCCATTTGTCAGTATCCTTCATTTTTAGGCCTCTACTAAGTACGAAATCTTCCCTTTTCCTCTTTCATGAATTTTAATTCAATATAAAAACAAAGAAGTTCTAAATTTGACATATATATATACACATATATATGCACGCAATATCCAACATTATCCAAAATTCAAATTTCAAACTGAGATGTTTTTCATTTCTCCAAACAGATCATTAAAAAAATGTATCCTTTTTAGTAAATACTACTATTATATATTTCCAAAAATATTCACCTAGAGAAAAACCTACCCTTCCATTTCTGAAGCTGTTGTTGAATAGCACATGAAACAATTAGAAGGATCAGAAGCGGGCTAATACTGCTCTTCATCCTCAAAGGTCTAAAAGAGAGAGAGATGTTCTGCTTTGATACACTGCCTTCCTAGTGCTGTGGGCTTATGTTTTACTTATAGCAATAAATGTGCCTATATAATGCTCTAATACTTACAGAAAAGACTTTGATTTATGAATAACCCAATGAATTCGGTGAGACTATTTAGGAACTCAATGTCCTAAAATCTTTGTCAATGATCACATATGTAGGCTAGGATTCATGAACACGGATGCAACAGAATATTAAAAATTTCCTGAATCCATTTAAAACATTCTGCAGTTTCTTCTGATAGGTAACCATAATCAAAAGGATTCAACATGAGCATCTTCAAGAACAATCTCCTAAAGCACCACTTATGTTTTTAACAAAATACTGAACAAAAAATCCTAATTAGTCAAACCTCGAGGGGGGTTTTTGTTGGTAAACATGAAGGAAATGTGTGACAATATCCACAAAATCTGTGCCAATCCCGTTTAAGAGGCAGGAAATACCATTATTCCGGTTCCCCTTATTAATCAAGACTTTTGACACAATAAGAAATTGAATAATACATGTACAACGTTTTTTTTTCTCTCATTTAGGATTAAAATCCATAAAATTGCCCCATATTTTTTAGCCGCAATCATACTGCAGAATGTGTACGAAAACAATCAGTGGTCATTACAAAAGCTATTTTGAGATAGCTGAGGCTTTTTTTTGTGATTATGTGATAAGCAGCTGCCTCACCAGAGAAGATACAGTAAGCACACAGATATCTAGAACAAGAGGAAATGGACATTAAAGGGATGAGTGTAACATATTTAATATTTTGATAAAATAATAGGGGCTATCAGAAATCTCAGAACTCACTGATAAAGCCTGCAACCAAACGAACCATTATTACATTTGTTAAACTCCATTCTTACTTGGAAGCTCCCCTGCACCACCTTTATCTCTAAAGACAGAGTTATTTTGTAAACAGCTTATTCAGCTCAGGAACTCCATTCCATAACAGACTACAGGACGCTATGAGAGACACCTGCATTCAAACCATAACTCTGTACACAATGAGACCGCAATCAATTTTTACACAATTTATTTTGGCAGCTTACCTCAGTCTTTACTTTTGGTTTTATGTGGTAAGTTTCAGAAAACTGACAGTTCAGTGTTGTTTTGAGTGAACTACAATTATTTAAAAAAATAAACACCGTACATAACAGAGTAGTTAACAACAGATATTTGTCTGAAAATCTACTTTGATTAAATCATGAAAATTCAGCATTTCAGCCTCCTCTTCAGAAGTCTACAAGAACTGTCTCTTAAACAGAGTATACAATCTAACAGTTCAGTACTCAGGTTACAGGCAATCTACGTCTCTAAGACTAAAAAAATAGATAGTTTAGGGCATTATTTATAAGCACATTGGACCAAATTAAAAAAAAAAAAAAAAAGAGTGTGAGAGAAACGTGAGCCTAAAAACATATAAAATATGCATTAAACTTTTGGCTCAAGTTCTACCTTACCCGTATACAAGATAACCTTGCTACTGTACAGAATCAGAGTGACACTTGGAGAAAATTAAGAATTACGTGACCAGTCTCTTTCAAGAGCTGTATAAACAAGTCCCCAAATGACAGCCAGCTGGCACAGCACACTTCCCAGTCCTTAAGCTATCTAAGCATGCGGAATGGTATGGGCCATTCTAGAGGCTTGCACATCCAGACTGCCTGTCTTTAAGGCCACGCTTCACCTCATTAACCAGTTTGTTCTCATCTGTCCAAAAACATCGGGTAGGATTAACAGCAAAAGAAACAAAGGATTTAGCAGATAATGCAGATTAAAGATTAGCAAATAAACCAGACAAAAATGCATACTCTAACCTATATTTAACAACCAAATACGATCGTAGTTGGTGTAGTAGATCTCACCCACAGTTCTTAAGGCACTTCCAAGAGATGGTAAAGGCTGCTGTTTTCAAACAGATAAAGCTGATGTAAATTTGGAGCTCCTGTGCTCCCCTCTCAAGGTGATACTTTTGTAATGATCATTTTAAGGGAAAAATTCTAACAAAAAAACAGACCTTTGAAGAAGAAAAGGCTTTCTGCCAATTTAACATCACTCTCAGTCAAATACTGCACAACATTTGGGTTCCTAAGAAATGTATAAACGTACTGCAGAAAGTTAATGACCCAAACTACCTATCACATGATGTGTTCTATTGAGCTTCTAATGTCCGATGCTGTGAAAGGCCAAGACAGAGGTCGAGAACAATGAAATTCTGGGGGAACATAGTAGTAGAAGCTAATTTCTATTTAATACGACGTTTAATACATCTACTTTCCCACTTTCCTATTTAATTACCTATTTTTATGGTAAATATTGAAATTAAAATGTCATCCATACAAAAACTCATTTCTCATCTGTAAAGACAACAGTTCACTTGTCATGCTTTCGGGGAAAATGGAATGCATAGATCTGAAACACTCACTTAAAATTGCTTTCCCCATTTTTCTTAGTATTATTACATTAAATAGTTGTCTTTGCAGTTCATAATTTACAAATCTCATTTCCAAGCAAAGGATGTAGCTTTGCAACTTTTCAAAGAACAAATCCCAGTATTTTATTTTCCTGAGAATCTTTAGTCTTGTCTGTTGCTACCTTACTTGCACTTGCATACAAAGAGACACCTCCCTAAAGTAGGTGGTCTGAAAATTCAAAAAGCATACTGTATTATCTTAACTCTTCTCTCATTTAATTCAAAACACGCTGCTGTGATGATGTTTCTCACTTGTGAAATCTTTACCTTTTATCTTTGATAGCACACATATCATGAAAATCCCACTCAGTGAATAAAGTTCTTTCATATTCTAGATCTATCTAACCAGAGTTGAAACAACTGCTGTGTGATAAATGTATTGATTACGATAATGTGTACAACTATTACTTTATAATGTGCTTAATGTCGTTTTTATCATGACAAAAAGACTAATGAATTTACCAAAAATACTTGAGGAAAAGTTTAACTTGAATAACTACTTTAAAAACAGGAATAAACAAGAAGGAATCCATTACATCAAGCACAATGTTCAAATAAAATGACATATTTCCTTCTTGTTCTTGTCTCTATAAAGTAATTATAAGATGAAGTAACAACATCCTGGAGAGCCTGAAGCGCTAAAGATGCCAACCTTGTCTGGTACAGTAATTCTTAAAGCTTTTCTGGACTACGGCACTATCAACACTTTTTTTTTTTTTTTTTTGTTGTGAGCCACAATATATCTTAGATAAAGATGCTGTATATGAACAGAAAGCAAAATTAACTGGCCTTTCATTAAATATTTCAATGACTTAATGTGATAAATTTCAATATTTTCTTCACATAGTTCTGTAGGATACCTACAGATCACTTTTCCACAACCACTATTCTAGTGTAGGCATTTTACTCTGTGTAAAATATCTGAGCAGACACAACTAGTTTTAACAAAAAAACTTGTACCATGGGTCATGTGCTCTGACATTTTCATTGTTGTGGTCTATTTACCTCTTCTATCTATATTCTTTCAAAAAAATAAATCCAACTGCTTACAGTAGGAAAAACAGTATCAGAAGAAGTATTCAAACCCTTCACTTGTCTTTCAACATGTTTAATAAGTATGAGTAAGGTCAAAGAAATAACACTCTGTGAGCCATAAGCCATGCTGAGCAATAGCTAATAATCCATCAGATATTCTTGGATTTTTACATTCACGTTCACCCTTGATTGTTTGAACTACTGAAGTTCTTAGCTAAATTCTGCTCTAAACAATGTAGACAAAGTGTTCTATAACACTTAAAAAAAATCAGAATATTTGAGATTAGAATTCATTAGAATAACTCAAAACATACATATGTAACAATTCCACGTATATCTTCAACTCGCCTGAATGAAATACAACAATTATCTCACATTGCTCCCAGTTTGTGTTTATTTATTAAAAGTTCCTGTTGGAGCCTCTTGGAATTTATTGAGAGGCAGAAAATGACTAAAGTCAGAAGCCTGAATGTACCCGAGTTACAGTGAAATCTATCCTAACTATAACTTTCTTCAAGCAGACACACTGAGCAATTCAGAAAACAATAAAACCTAAACTTTATCAGTTTTCTACCTTTCTACGATGGGTTCAGTTTTACAAAGTCAATACCATGCTTGTTAGTTCCAGAAAAAGCAGTCACGTTTCTTCATTCCGTCCTTGGAGGTAAATTTTGCATCACCTCAAAACGCTCACACAAAGCAGATTTGGCTTGCTGAAGTAGAAAAAAGTTAATAGATCCCCTCCATATTAGAAGAAAAAGATCACTACTGTAACACTGCAAGCTCTTGCTGGTTCTCTTGATCATATTAAAAAAAAATGAGTGCAATTGGGTACTTCTGTACAGTATTATTCTAAACTCTTCCTTATAGTACACTAAATGCCTATTTTTGACAAGGGGCATTAGATGCCTGTTGTTTTTGTGCTTTGGTCAAGAGTTAGTGTTTTTTATAACTATACTACAAACACAGTTAGTGAATTGTGTAGATAATTTAGCATCTCTTGTGGTATTAGAGTGAAAGCCTCCCTTTTGTTTGCAAAGAAAAGGAGGTGGAGGGGGTGTGTGTGTGGCAGATATATATTAACTAAAAATTCTAAACCTCGCCATACCAATCAGTGTTGATTACCTCAATCTTCATTAAACACTTACATCTTTCCTGGAAGTAAAGAGTTCATAGTTTTCTTCCACAGTTCTATACCTACCAAGAAATCACACCAAAATATAATTTCAAAACTCTTATATAATGAATAAAAATAGCAGTAGAATGACAATGTGCATCTAGTACCTCTTTGAAAAGTAGCAATACACTAATACTATGTTATGAGAACACTATCCAAAAAGACTCAAATATATTTTGAGATTCAAGAGAATATTTGTGCTGGCAATGGTTTAGCATTAGTATCATTCAGATAAACTGGAAAATCATGTCCTAAACCAGGACCATGTTCTGGGGAGTCATGAGACAATGTACAGTCTCTGTTTCTTATTTCAAAGTGACTGCACCAGAACCAAGTTTGCCATTGCATCAGCAAAATGGGTGAGACAGATTTCAGCAGCTCCTCGTGCTTGTTACCGAGTTCCCCAAGGCTCTGTCCAGTGGAACACCATTGCTATGGTTTTTAGCAGTCAAAAATATTAATACAATGCACTGTATTGTTAGGGGACCATTTACTCTTCGAAGTGCGTACACACAATTGTTTCATATCACCTGCAATTGCTCAACATCTTTCCACAGAACTCAGCCAACTTTATCACAGAATCACAGAACCACAGAATTGTATGGGCTGGAAGGGACCTCTAGAGATCTCTGAGACCAACCCCTTCCCAAAGCAGGCTCCCTACAGCAGACTGCAAAGATAGGTGGGTCTTGAATATCTCCAGAGACTCCACACCCCCCCTGGGCAGCCTGTTCCA
The DNA here is from genome assembly GCA_028571105.1 of Tragopan temminckii. NCBI lineage: Eukaryota > Metazoa > Chordata > Aves > Galliformes > Phasianidae > Tragopan > Tragopan temminckii. The sequence continues at coordinate 1,073 of JAOWBP010007153.1, read as the reverse complement.
CTGCTTTGTCACCCTTACCGTGAAGAAGTTCTTACACACATTGGTGTGGAACTTCCTACACTTTAGTTTGTGGACGTTTCTCCTTGTCCTACATATGATTTTATTATAAATCTTTCTACCCTTGCAAGCTGGTTAGCCTTCCCTCTGGTGAATTTTGTAGCTCCTGCAGTTGTTGAGGGGAGTGAATCTGAAGGAACACAGACGCAACTAAAACCCGATGTAACTCCATGACCTGCCCGATAGCTCCAGACTGCCAGCGCCTGCTCGGTGACTCAGGTTTCTGAGTAGCCGTCTGAGCAGTAATTACATCATTTAGTCTTATGCCTTTTTAATAGCTGCTTTCAAAAAAATTCTTTCCCCTAGGCGTGTTGATTCTGTGAAGTAGGAAAGAATGAAAGCCCCTGAGACACTAGTTCCACTTCTAAAGCCTCAAGAATGCACGAGGAAGGCATTTCTCTGAGATGGGTTTTTTCCATTATTCTTCCTCATGAGTAAGCTTAGGGCCATGTTCTGACGCCTCTGGAGAAAATGGCTTCTCACGTTCACCCCGTGTTCTAGAAACGCTCATTTCTGTGGCTCTGGCGACGCACAAGCACACCTGTAGCACCTCGGCCACCGGCTGCTGCGTGCTGGGGAGCCAGAAAGAGGATCTGAGGCACCAGACCCCGTGTAACCCCGAGCTGCGCTCCGGGCGTCCTCCCGCCCCACAGCCCCGCTTGGCGCCCCTCGCCCCCTCCTTCCGCCTCCACAGGCGCAGCCTCTCTCCGTCCGCGGCAGGAGCAGCACGAACAACGGCGCAGCAGCACCACGGCGCCCCACCCTGTCACTAACGGCCGCGGCCTCGCGCCGCCGCGGTGGCGCCTGGGGCGGCCGCCAACCAGCTGCTCAGTTACAGGTGCTCCTCGCGGAGACTACGCGCCCCAGCATGCATCGCGCCCAGTTCCGCGCGGCAGGCCGCCAGGCGGGGACCGCGGGGCGCGACGGGTAGCGTAGTCCGCGCCGCGGGGCGCGGGAGATCGGCGCAAGGGCGAAGCAGGCGCCGAGAGCGGCGGTAGCGGCCGCGGATTCCCGCG
>JAOWBP010007053.1:0-25664 GCA_028571105.1 Tragopan temminckii | reverse complement strand
TTATTCACTGTGGAGAGGAAATGCTTCTAGCAGTTGGCAGCCCCTGGGTTCTCAAGAAATGTTAGATGATTCTGCATGTACTCCACCAGGAATTGTAGTGACTGAAGAACTCAGTTAAGCTTCATCTGAAGTCTCCTGTCTCTGGTGGGAAACAGCCCCACAGATCAGGATATCCCAGGAGAAAATGGATACCCCACGTCCTTGTACTATAAATATTACAAATGTCAGATCTGTAAATTGCACAGATACCATGCCTTCTTAAAACTGAGCTAAAGTTTACATCATGTCACGAGGTCTGCCTGTAGAACTCATTTTATTATATATTACATATCACAATGTCACTGGTGTAGGCCCAATATGGCAAGTTGGTGTTAGACAGCTAGTTTTCATAAGAAGGAATACAGCCTTGAAACCCATAGTATTCAGCATTTTCTAGCTCAAGCTTGTAAGTTTTGTATAATTTTCTGTAAAATATTTGCTGAAAAAGGTGACAGAGGAATAAAAACTGATGTGATTAAAATAGGAATCACTTACTTTTGAATAAGCTGAATCTTTATTTCTAATTAGCTTTTTAGAAAGCTGTGCTAATCATTTTCTAATCAAAAGCCACTTCTTCCTTGGGCTGTTCTGTATGTTTTAAAGATGATATTTATTTATATATTTTTAAACCTTATATCTTCACCCACGAGAAGTCAGTTACTTCTCATTGCATTTACTAGATTAAAAAGAAAACAGACACAAGAGCTTAAAGCAGACTGATGAAAGCTACATTCTTCATGAATGTTTTATATGAGAGCACATTTGAGCCTGATGTTGAACACTGGATCCAAAGTTTGCTACTGATGAGAAAAAGGTATATAAAAGAGCACACATAATAAAGATTGTAGAGTTTTGGAGGTGAAATTTCTTTCTTGCCCTGATGAACAGATAATTTTCTTCCTCTAACCTTTGTCTAAAGAACTGTTTGAGTAATTGCACGGACACCACAAGTCCCAGGGAGGTAATGATAGTGGTACATTCTCTGACTAGGCTTTATTGCTAATTAGGTCTTCAATGGGACACTGCTTTTGAAAAGTGACAGGGCTGGCTGTAGCAGACAAAAAGAGTTTTACTGAGGTTTCAGAACAAGTTAACAAGGACTTACTGGCTCTTTCTGACTAATAGGTTCTTAGATTGACACATCTCAGCATCCAAGTCCATTCAATCACAATGCAGGGTGCAATTTCTTCTTTCAGGTTGGCCATATTACCCATTATGTGGATTAAAGCAGAAAGACTGAAGGCAGTTAAATGGTATTACATTACAGATACGAAGTGAATTAAAAGAGAGAGATAATCTAATTTTAAAAAATCCCTTAGGAGATTACCTCCAAGAATAATCTTAGTACAGGACTATGTAACCTGTGAAGAGTGTTGCCATGAAATCATTCAAAATGTTTAGAGTTTCAGCAACACAGCTGCAGAATTTTGTGCACCTTTAGAAGAATTGCACTGTGAGCAGATAAAAGCATTCAGTTTTGCTAAAAATAAAAGAAATAAAAAAGATATCTCTTCAGTTTAAATGCATGGCATAAATGAATTCATTAACCGGAAATAAAACTGTGTCTGTAGAAAGACCCTACTTAGGAACTATGCATATGTATTTTAAGCAAAAACTGACTAATCCGTAAAAGTGAGTAAGAATAATTTATGCCTTTGGAGCTGTGGTGTATGGACTGAATCTTTATAGAGTAATGGAACAAAAAATTCCTGGATTTCAGCCCAAGCCTTAGGGGAGCAAAGAACAAAAGTTCAGTTTCCAGCAGCAAGACCTAATGACAAAGCCGTCCTCATTCTCTGATGAGTCATTGGCACCAATATTTTTATATTCACTGGCAACTTTTTCTCCCCAGAAGGACCTAGGATTCCCTAAGGTTTAGCCTGGGATCTCCAGTTTCTTCCCCACAAGTCCTTCCCATTGTTTCTCTTGGAGAAAACTTCACAGAAAATACTCATTGGCACGAATTACTTAGGAAGACAACACAGCTAGAAAACATTTCAGTGAAAAAAAAGGCAAAGCTCTAAGCTAATTGTTTCTCATCATTATTCGGTGCCTCACCTGGGGATACTTTCTACTGTTATCTCAGTGTTGGTAGTACACTGAGAAAATGTTGAGAAAATAAAAGAGTACACTTCCTATTACTGACAGTCTTCTGCCTTGGAAGCTGGCATTCAGCTCAGAGCAGTTGGTGAAAGGTCCTGCCACCTCTCTTTGTATTCAGTGAGGTTTCCAGGAGCTTTGATTTGATGTAGCATTATTCATGGCACGAAAAGTTACTGATCTTCTCATAATGTGCAAAATGGTTTTTGCTCCAGTTCTCCCCAAGCTGAGTGACCCCATCACAAAGAACCTGTCAGTTTCACAGACATCCTCATTGAAGGTCCAGCAGCGAAATGAGGACTGGCACAAAGCCCTTCTCCATAAGGAATTTGTAACTGCATACCAAGTTCACACCAGGGTGAGTATGTAGTTGCTCACAGAGCAGCTCTGGCTTGATCCATCTCACACGTTTCCAAAGGGCCCATCTTTGTGTGAATGAGTTCCTACAGTGAACCCTTCAGAATAATTCCTGTTACTATTATTAGTTGCTACAATATAGAAATTTGGAAGTATATGTAAAGAAAACAAAGGCAATAACAGAGCCTTTATTTGAGACACAGGCATCACAGAACAAGATATCAAAGAAGGAGGAACCAACTCACCCCTTCCAGAAACAGCCCAGAAAAAAGGGTGAGCTGAGGAATGCAGCCCTCTTCATTTCAAACTCTGGTGTGCTGGGAGAAGGAAGCAAAATGGGAGGGGAATCCATCCACAGACTCAGACCGCATACGTGCTCCCAGAAGCACCTCTGAGATGAGGAGAGAGGAAGGAGTGGATCTAGGCTTCCCCTGCTCCAGGAGCTCATGTTGTCACGTACTGGTTCAGGCTGTGACCTAGGAATTCTGCTGCAGTATAGTATTATTTTGCCATACTTATTTTCTCTCTCCCAAAATCACTTGATCTAATTATTTGTCCTAAGACTGTATTTTCTATGTGCACTGAAAGTAATGCTTCCTATTTATTTCCTTGGAAACTACAACAGCTACAAAGAGCACAATAACACTACTTGACACAGAAAATTCTCAGCTACAAAACACAGTTTCTTAGTATAGTCATCACCATTAACTTATCTGAGTGGATTGAGCTAAGCGAGATGCTCTTCATTTCACAGTGTGACACCTGTTCATGGCTGTTTGAAATATAGCTTGTCTTTCAGGTTGCTGTCACCACTACTGATGTACACCACCCACCATCTCTCAATGCTCATATCCACTGTTTGTCTCCATAAACATTAACAAAGTGTGAGTTAATGCCATTTTTTTCTGTATGGATGAATTCAGTGACACCCCTTTGCTCCATACACACTTCCATGTCAGACACCATTTTGTCAGACTGCCTCTCTGCTGCCATCTCTCACATGGCAATAAAATGTAGTGGAATAGTGGCAGGAAGGTTCAGCCTCTGCTGCTATACCACTAACATCTGCCTCTGAGCGTTGTGGACCAACATAATAGCATGGGAAATTTTACTATGGGAGCAGCCCACTGTAAAAACAAAACAAACTGAAAACTGCTAAGAGACAAACATATCAGATAGTGTACGACTTGCTGATTTCAACAGCACTGTCATGATCATGATGAGTGTTTCTTCTTCGAGATTAAATAGCCAGGTTACACATTTTGAAAAAGATCAATTCAGGTGATAGTCTGCTTTTATTTTTAGTGTAAAATAAACTTTATTCTGAAGTCTTCTGACAGGTGTGTTATGTGACCATTCAATGTGATTATCAGTTCAATTAACTGCCATCCTGAAAGTCAGTCAGCACAAGAACAGAGCGCTCGTCTCCATCCCATCTTATTTCCATAATCCTTCTCTACATTTAACGCATAAAAAAACTTCAAACAATTTATCTAGTTATACAATATTCACCCCTTCCTCTCTCTTCTCTCATTTGCTAGTTTGCAGAGATGTTTTATCCTTGAGATGAAAACCTTACTCTTTAAATACTATAGAGTGTGTTTAGAAATATGAATAAACAAATAAAATACAGTTCAGTTCCTGCAGCTACTTCTTCTCTTGTCAGTATCTGATTTTCCAGCACTTGCCAGACACTTGCTGATGAATATAAGAAACCAGCTCACACTAGTGTCAGAAGAAATTTAAGGAAACAATAATCTGAAGGTATAACCTGGCTAACTCTATACACATTTTAAATACTACAGCTTTTAAAATGAAAGCTTACCTGCTTCCTTATTAAATGCATTATATAACACCAAAGGAGATGTTTCATAATTATGTTGATAAGAAAGCTTCCAGGAAATAAGGCCAGAGGAATTCTGGGAAGTCCAACCCAAGGATGAAGCTTGCTATATCTTTAACATCATACACTTAACTCCATAGAGTTTTAACATATTTGGCTTAACACCATAGTCTTTGTAAATATCTTTGTTTCCGTTGTCTAAAGCTGTTAAAGAACAACAAAGTCCACAAAATATTTGGAAGCATACACTGAAGACAGACTCAGCTCTTGTAATTAATAAAATTAAAAATTCACAGAGTGATCTCTCTGTTTTAATACAAAAACAAACAAACAAACAAAAAAACCCACCTTGATTACAAATCATTGAAACATGCAAACAAGAGGAAACTTTTACTTCAGACTGTATATACTGTCTAGAAAAGCTGGTGCATTTGCACTTGAGATATTTTGTTTGATTTGTGCTGAGCTGAATTCTTTTACCTGCTGATTGGGATGACTGAAATGCAAAACTTGTTCCAGTGATGTGAGAAATCAAACCCTATAGCTTGAATAAGGATATAGAGCAGGTATGTTTATTAGCGATGCGCCCTGGTGGAGGGGGCATAGCTTCACCTAACTTGCACCCTGTAGAGCAAAAGCTTGGTACAGATATAGGCCGAACTTCTACATAATTAACGATTTTCCTGGAATTCACATACGTATTCATTATATTTCTGACAATCCCTTAGCATACAGTCCCTCCCCCTTGTGTGTGCATCATGAGCAGTGGGGGTCTCCTCCTGGTGACTGTGGGATGAAGGCTCATCGTCTTCCTCACAAAGGCTCGTAGTCTTCCTCACTGTAAACTTCTGACCCTGCGGGAGGGGTAGCCCCCAAACCAATTCTAACTTGCCTTGTGGACATTTTATCACTTACTCACCAAATGTCCTTGTCCTTGTGTTTTCAAAACTCTTATCTTCATGTCCTCCACTCCTACACTGTCTTAATCCCAGCTTGTTGCCATCTCCATACTTTTAGCAGCCTCTGCATATTTGCTTCTGTAAACTATCTTTGCCCTTCTTTTCTGTGAACCACCTTTTACTCTTCACTAGCAACTATTACTTTGCCCTTGATGTGACTTCAGATGACTCTGTGAAATTCCTGAAATGTGTTGTTATGTACAAAAGAACACTCTGAAGGAAATCTGTGTGTTTAATTACGCCTGTACATCTCAGTACGAAATACGGATTTGAATAAGGAGTTGGCTGGATGGCTACTGCCAGAGCGTTGTGTTGTCAATGTCTCCACACCCAGGCGGAGGCTGATAACAAGTGGTGACCCTCACGGACCCATCCTGGGACCAGTGCATTTTAATTTAATGACATAGACAATAGGATTGATTACACTCTCAGCAGGTTTGCATGTGATGCTAAGCTGAGTGCTGCAATTGGTACAAAAAAGGAAAAGGTGCCATTCAGAGGAACCCGGACAGGCTTGAAAAATGGACCCAAGGGAACCTAATGAAGTTCAACAAAGCCATATGTAAGGTGCAGCACCTCAGTGGGGGAAAGCTCAGATATGTGTACAGACTGAGAACAATCCATTGAGAGCAGCCCCATGGAGAAAGGCTTGTGGATTTTGGTGAACTAAAAGCTCAGCGCAGGCCAGCACTGTGTGCTTGCAGCCCAGAAGGCTTGGGCTGCATTTAAAGAGAAGTGGCTAGCAGGGAGAGAGAAGTGATTGTCCCACTCTGCTCTGCTGTTGTTTGGCCCCATCTGGAGTACTGTGTTCAGGCCTGGGGCCAGCAGCACAAGAAAGATGTGCAGCTGTTAGAGCAGGGCTGAACAAGGGCCACAGAGATGGAGTACCTCTCCTATGAAAACAAACTAAGGGAGTTGGATTTGTTCATCCTGAACAAGAGAAGGCTCCAGTAGGGGGGCCAGTAAGAAAGACAGGAATGAGACCCTTTGGCTGCTGTGTGGGTCTCTGCACCACACACTGTTGTGTGCAGTTCGGGCAAGTGGATGATCTACTCAGCCTGGTGGCAGAGCTGCAAGAGGAAGTGGGAAGATTAAGGACTATCAAGTAGAGTGAAAGGGAGATAGACTGGTGGAACCACACCCTTTCATCAGTGCAAGAAGTGCTCCAGGGAGATACTTCACAACTGATGGAGGATCCCCTGCTCACACATCATTAGGCGGAAGGAGGAAACCTAAGAGACACAGAGGAATGGAACTAGGTCACTGCTTGGGGTGCCTGGTGAATCCCCTTTCAGCCTTCTTAGGTGCCCTTGCTCAACAGGTATGAGATTCTGGATGGAACTTGAGTTACAGGTAAATGAGAAAGGTCCACGAAGGGCTGGGGAAAATGTTGATCTGCCTGAGGGTAGGAAGGTTCTACAGAGGGATCTAGACAGACTGGATCAATGGGCTGAGGCCAATTGTATGAGGTTGGTAGTCAAAAGCTGGCTGAACATAAGTTAGCAGTGTGCCCAGGTGACCAAGAAGTCAGTGGCATCCTGGCTTATATCAGAAATGGTGTTGCCTGCAGGACCAGGGAGGAGGTTGTCCTCCTGTGCTCAGAACAGGTGAGGCCATGTTTCAAGTACTGTATTCAGTTTTGGACCCCTCAGTACAAAGACATTGAGGCACTGGAGAGCATCCAAAGAAGGGCAACAAAGCTGTGAAGGGTCTGGAGCACAAGTGTTGAAAAAAATGACTAGGAGGATTTTTTAGTCTAGATGATCCTAGAGGTCTTTTCCAACCTCAGTCATTCTATGATTCTATGATTCTAAGGTATGTAGTGATGTGCAAGGGTAAATGGTTTTAATAAAATGAGGTGAGATTTACATTACATGTAATGAGAAAATTCTTTACTCAGAGGATGGTGAGACACTGGAACATGTTGCCCAGAGAAACTGTGGATGCTCCATCTCAGAAGACATTTAAGACTGTTGAATGGCATTTTTGACTACTTTGTCTACTGGATGGTAGCCCTACCTACAGCATGGAAGCTGAAACTAGGTGATCTTTAATGTCACTACCAACCCAAGCTATTCTACGATTCTATATATAAATCTTTATATGTATTATAAAAATTAAAATTCAGTCTTTAATTATCTTTTCTCTTCTTTCTTTTTTTCTTTTTTTGCCTCTAAGTATCCTCAGATCAGTTAATGTTATATACTATTTGTCAGCAAGCACATTGCTATGGGAAGATTTATATTTTCAAATGTGTTAAAAAATTCTACTAATGATTTATCTCTAGAGATAGCAACACATTTGTGATTGGTTTTCTTAATTTGAATCCCTTGATCCCAGAGTCTAGAAGGCTGACTATCCTGAGGAAATTTTGAATTTCTAACTGGAAGTTGCTTCTCTTGCTGTGTGATTGTTTTTTTGTTTTTTTTGTTTTTGTTTGTTTGTTTGTTTTTGTTTGTTTTTGTTTTTGTTTGTTTGTTTTTCTTTTCTTTTTTGGTTTGTTTTAATATTGCAGATTGAAGTAGCAGTTTAAATGCTGATTTTATTTATTTTTTTATTCATTCGTATTTCACTCACATTAAGAAATGTGAAATGCTGTAGTGGGAATGGAAACCACATTAGATAGGCAAGGTATTCCTGGGGTTTATGCTGCATTAACTTCCAAAAAGTTTTGTTATTTTAGTAGAAAAACTTCAGTAGTGCAATAACTTCTTTCCTTCTGCAGGTTGCGTTCCCCAGGCTTTAACTTCTTTACTCATTACTGCAAGTTTGGAAGGTGTGTGTTTTCTCAATTAAAATGTCTGTGATATATCTCTTGAATTTTGATCCACAACCAAGTGGATCCAAGTACAATTGTACACAATCATCCCAGAAGATCATTATTCTTGATCTGCCCGCCTACTCATTTCCATCTGCCATCATACTAAAAATACCACTATTTTTATAGTGGTATATATCACAACTGTACATTAAATTTGCATCTCTCTCAAATTTGCTTATTTCTACTTCTTCACCATCTCACATGGGCTGTATGTAAATCTTGTACTTTCTTCAGCACATTTTAATGTGTGAATTTTTCTTACACACTGCATAACCAAAACTCACGACCAGTCAGTTCACATCTCCATGCTTTCAGTGTCTTCTTTGCCTTAACACAGGCAGTCAAGCCTAAAAAGGACATAATACAATAATGTTATGTTGTGTTGTTGTTATTGTCTTTCTACTAATGTAACGTTACAATTCTAATTCTCAAACTGGTCTTAATCGAAGGTCTTCTTACAGCATCTTCAATCCTGTCAACAGAATGTTCCTTTCTGGTACCCAATAATACGTAAGTAGAAAGAGAGAAAAGAGACTTGTTGTGAGCTCATGCCAGATAATGTACATTCAACTAAACAGAGGTTTTCAGCAAGAAAACTTGCCACTGAATGAAGAACTTCAAACATAATATCTACATTATTTATGTGATTGCCTTTGTTTGGGAACACATTGCCCTTCTGACACAGTAAGCCCCCAGACTGTGTTCTAAGAAAATATCTGTCACATGGCTGAAAGTTGTTGGAAGTTTTTATGCACTTGTTGAGCTACATTTTTTTTGTCTGTTTTTAATTAATAAGTTCAGCTTAACAATTTAAACGTTCCCTTAGCTTTAGTTCTGCGCACACTCTTTTTTTCTTCAGAAAACAGTGGAAAATCTGAAGACACTCCAATAATCTCATTTGTTGAGCACTGACAATGGCATTTAGATTAAGGTTTCATTCTTTCACTGTTCTTTAACTTACAAATTCTGGCTGTGGTATTTTTCCCCCAAGAGCCCAACTTGTTACTTCCTACATGCTCGAGATGTGCTGTGCTACAGTGGAACCATCTTGCCCTGTTCAGCGGGAGCAAAGTAGTTAGGTTGCAAGCTGAGCTCTGAACTTCCCAGATAATTTATCAACTTCTTTTTTAGAAGTGTAAACAGTGAAGAGTCACTTAGATTTTGTTTTAGAATTATTTTTATTATAATTATTTTTTATAAAGTGGACGGGATAGTTTTTATTATTAAGAAACTTATTTTCTTTAAATAAAATTTTGAACAAGGAGAGCAGTTTCTCTGGTCTTATTTCATTTGGCAAAGTATGACATAAACCAGTAGAGAATCTAACTATTGAATATTTTATAGGTACTGTTGCTTTAGGATAATTTTCCCTACATTAAAACAAAAATCTTTACTCCATTCTCTTGTGGGTTAAATTGATTCTACAATGGAACTTCTATTGTATACATAAAGATGAAACTATCATTTTGCAATAATTTATGAACAGAGCACAATGACCTAGTTGTTAATTGTAGTAGTGTGCATATTTTTTTCAGCAGGAAGAAAAAAAGCCCGGAGAAAAACTGCAGTTCAAAGTAACCCTGAGTCAGAAGTTAATTGTAAAAAAAAAATTTCTAACTGTCAAAAAGTTATGAGGTCATGGTATGTAAATATTGTAGATTTTCATTTTGCGCATATCCACAGGCTAATAAACTGATTTAACAGATCATTGCTTCCAAAATGGGAAACTCTATATCTCACACAAAGCTTAGTCTCATTCTTTTCTTGCGTTGGTTCTTGTGTTCAACAGCACTCAAAGGAACATTTATACCAATTGTAAAAACGAACAATATTTAACCTCAAATTTGTAAAATATGTTGAGCACTCTGATACAGAAAAATAGTTCTTTTTGGAGTGGTCTTAATAAAGTCTAATCTCAGGTGAATTACCTTAGTGGCTCAGTTGAAATTCCACCCTACTTTTATTTCATTTTTACTACTTAGTTAACATAGTGAGAATAACTACTGTTATTTCAACTAAACTTTCAAAAATCAGATATTTCATTGTAAAAGCACAATAACATTTTGTCTGACTGCATCTTCTCCACTCAGTTATCTCTCTGCAAAACAAACATCCGAGCATTTCTGTGCTGTGTTACTGCACTACTCTTACATGAAAAACAATGAATGCTCAGAATTCTAAATATAAGACTTTGGCAATATTATTCAAACCTTAATCTCAAGGTTTCTTTTCTACCTAGTTTTTTTTTGTAAAACTATCTATCTTCTCCTTCAGGTGTTGAGCTGAGAGATCTGTGCAGGTACTAACACTTCTGTGAGACAGTGATCTTCAAATACAATGAACATCTTAAAGTCAACAACGAAACTAATGGGAATGTTCATGTACAAAAATCTCCTTCTGAAACAACAGGAAAGGCTGCTGCAAAGGAAAATTTTCTTAGATTTACCTCAACCAACAAGGTTCTCCAGGTGGGGAATTTGTCCTTCTCTTACAATTTCTTCCACATTCTTACTCAGAGTTATTGTGTTACTAATAAGATGGGGGTCTTTCATTTGAATAATTGTAGTTAGTTGTTAAGGAGGTATAATCTTTACTTACCAAAACAGCTGGAGTGCTGCTGGCTAAGAAGGCAATCCTTTTCTTACTGGGACATCAAATCTATTTTACTGAGGTTCAGTACTTACTGAATAGTCCATCAGCTAAGACACCCTGTCTGGGGACGGTACCTTAACCATGGTGTATCTGATATTTTTTTCTTTTTTGTTTTTTTTCTGTTCACACCAGAAGATTGTGTTGTGTTGCATTATCACAGTTTACTGAGCAGATTTGTTACCAGCAAGTATTCATAATGTACTGCACACAGCAGTGTTCCCTCAAAAAAGATTTTGGAGTTTAATTAGTTGTATAACAACTGGGGACCCATTATGATTACTACTTACTCAGAGGAAGAGGTAGAAGATGACCCTTATTATTATTTTAAATGGTCCAGCATCCATATGTCTCAATCCAAGAATCATGATAATTTATATATGTGGTAGCAATTTGCATGAGAACCTCCTCTTGCTTATTAGGTGAGCTGCAAAAGGTCATTGCAGTAGTTGTTTTTTTCAGAGAAAGTACCTAGGAAAGACAGGCAGTGAAATCATATTAATCATAACAAATATAATTCTGTTTGATATAGTGATAATATTCGTGGTTGATTAGCTATTGATTTATGTTATGTTTGTCCAAGTAAGTAGTAATTAAATTTTATCTTTCTTGATTTATCTATAGAATTTATGCCTAATACGAATGGGCTTTAAATGCTTATTTTGCTATTAATACTATATCTAACCATCTATCAGAATATGGTTTTTAAAACAAAATAATTTTTACATGATGAAGTTTTGAAAGATACTGAAAAACTGATCAGTGAAGGAGCTACTGTTATTGTCTAATCAGAACATACATAACAAATATTTTGTGCCTGTCAACAGGTCACGCCTATGTGGAATGTGAATAAGATGTTTTTCCCACATTTGATTGTGTAACTCATATATTAAAAACCTTTCTGTACACGTATTTTTAAAAATAAGAATGATACATCCAAAATATAGCTTTCATCTTCCATGGACATTTATGACATTCGTCTTGCATCTAAAAATTACAATAAACACGCTAAAACAGTATGAAGACTAATGTAAGTAAATCAAGGAAAAACTAATAAATAGTGGAAAACACAGGTTACGTATATTGCTGGTGTTTATTCCTATGGAACTTTCATATAATGACACTTAGTAAATTAAAGTGCTGGAAGAAAGAAATGGAGTTCTTTTGAACTGGGTCAAACTCTTGTTTCTCAGAATATCTGTATTTTACTGTGCTTAAACACATAATTTTCTGTGGTGTCAAGGACTGAAATGACTTCATATTGTTTGATTTGTGGAAAATATTTTTTTATATTTGATGTAAAAATAAACCTCATGGCAGAAATTGACTTCCTATCTTCATTTCACATTACCACCAAGGTCTCCAGTTGAACAGCTATTACTGATTCTTCGCCTCACACAAAATATACCCAAGTGGATGTCAGTATGATATTAAATTCAGACAATGTGTTAAGCTCATATTCTCTGTATCTTCACATCTATAAACCGCAAACCCAGTACAGCCCTGAAGCACTTCAAAGCAATTTGACTACAAGTATTAGAGCTTATTTAACATTTTTAAATTAAAATAAAAGTATTCCTTAAGCCTAAAAATTTCCTCAGGATGAATGCTGAGAATGTTGAAGTTATTCAGACTACAGGGGAGAAGGCTCTGAGAAGCACTTATTGAAGCCTTTCAATACTTACAGAGTGCCTACAAGAAAGAGGGAGAGAGACTCCTTGTTAAGGAGCCTAATGATAGGAAGAAGTTAGTAGTTTCAAACTAAAAAAGGTATGTCCAGATTAGACATAAGGAAGAAATTCTTTACTTAGAGAGTGATGAGGTACTGTCATGGTTTTATGACTTCTGTTATCAGTATTCCATATAATGATATCATGTAGTGTACTGGAAATCAAAGAGATAATGTTCCAGTTCCACGGACTGCCGATTTTCCAGTTCTGGTTTTCAGAAGAGAACCAGATTTTCTGGTTCTCAGAAGAGAGGAAAAACATATCCCAGAGGACTTTACTCTGTTTTTTTCTGTTTTCTGTTCATCGGGAAAGATAAAATTTTTGCAAGTTTTTGCAAGACATTCCCTTTTTTCCTGCTACTTCTCATCTTCAGTGTGTGCTTCCTAGCCATCTCATATTCAGCAGTGGAGTAAGGCCTTCAATTCTGGATGCTCTCTCTCTCATTTGATTTATTAGCCTCAATTCTGATTATATTGTATTGTATTGTGCTATCCTGCATTCCAATATCTTACTTAGTAAATTAACTTTCTTCCTCAGATCATTGCTGCTGTTTCGTTTTTAGGCCCATCTCCCTACCCTTTCCTCTTTTCCCCCTTCCTCTTTTCCTGGGATGTGGGTATGCCCCCTGGCCCCATTAGTCATGGAAGCAAGTTGAATCTGCTGGTAAACAATTGACAGGTACTTCACAGGTTGTCCAGAGAAGGTGTGGATGCTCCATCTCTAGAAGTTCAAGGCAAGTTGGATGAGGTTTTGGGAAACCTGATCTAGTGGAGAGTGTCCCTACTCATTGCAGGGGGATGGAACTTGTTGATATTTAAGACCCCCTCCAACCCAAAATGTGATTCTGGGTTTCTATGGTTGTGGGAACGCAAAAAAGTCTATTCAAAGCGGAAGCTGTGGAGCAAGATAAACGGCATGAAAAAGCAATGCTGAGAATCAAGAACACCTACAGAAGAGAAAAACAAAGTCAAGTAAGCCGCATGATGGCTGTGTGATAATGACCCTGATTGGAGAAAGAGTGCCTGGCTAGGAATGACACGTGACTCTGACTGGAAAAGTGCTTGCATGCATGGTTAAGGAGTGTTTGTGGAATGTTTTGCTGACACATAAAGGGACGTGGGAAACTTGCAAGACAAAACTTGTAAATGTATATAAGGGATGTTAGAACCTGCAATAAACTATTTGGATCGTTTGCACCTGAATCCATGTTCCACAAGTTGCGTATGATCAGCAGATGTTTAGCAAATTTAAAATTTTAGCTATTTTTATTTAGTAATATACACTGAACATGGCACAGTAAATGACTTATTTTACTGCTGCGTGTTACCATCATTTAAGTACGTACTTACTGTGAATTCTAAATAATGAATAGCAGAGAATGAAATTTCTGATCCCAAATCCTTAATGAATCTGATTTTACTATGTTTCTGAAAGATACTTTCAACCTTACCACCCATTTCTTGTCATAGGAGTTTTCCCTTCATTTCTAAAGAACATTTACAAATCAGTTTTAACAACATAAGATGATCAGGATACTAGGAGCTGCTGAAGAACAGATGATGTAAGTGGTTGTGACGGACCATTTCTGACCTAGGCAGAGAAGAGCAAGAGAGCTGAAATGCATGTTTTATCTACCAGTAGCCAGTATCCATGTGTTTCCCTGCTGGGCTTTGTCCATGAAGTTCTGACTCATTTTCCTGGAAGACCTTGTCAAGACATGATAAGATCTAAACTGTCACAGAGTTTCAAAGACAGTATGAAATTCCAAATTATAAATGCCTGGGAGTCTATAAACTGTTCAGACAGAGAAGCACACACAGAAATTAATTATCTATGCCACCAAGTATTCATAATATAATAACTTCTGGAATGGATGGGAAATTGTGCATATACGTTTTCTAAAATTTCTTTGATATGGAGAGGAATAAGCTTTTTCCTGCTGAGACAAACATGGATAGGCTAGTCTTTTTTTTTTTAAAGAAAATTGTTCCTAGAGTTGAGTGACCTACAGCAAGAGGTGCTCCATGTTATCATTTTGTCGGAAGTTTAGTACAACTGTTTGCTCAGCTTTTCAAGGGGACTTTGGACACTTCAAATAGAATACAA
Organism: Tragopan temminckii; assembly: GCA_028571105.1. Classification (NCBI taxonomy): domain Eukaryota; kingdom Metazoa; phylum Chordata; class Aves; order Galliformes; family Phasianidae; genus Tragopan; species Tragopan temminckii. The sequence continues at coordinate 11,060 of JAOWBP010007053.1, read as the reverse complement.
GAATGATTTGTCAAATATTTCATTAAGCTTTCAAAAGAATGCAGGTGATTATCAGAATGAAGGATATGCAGCAATCAAAGTAGCCTTCTTGGCCAACCATGTTTGGAAATTATATTGTGAAGAATTCAGGGAGTAATTAACACTGAATCATGAGAACAGCTTTTCCATATTGCGAGGACAGCCTTTTGCACAACTTGAGCAGATATAAATTGAAGGGCAGAGGCTTGTGTAGATGTAAGTTCAAGCACAGAGTGTACAGGAGGCTGAGGACTTGTTGTCAAGAGACGAAAAGAAAGTAGAGTAGGTGTCCTGTTGTTGAAGATAAGATGCCTCAGCTCAATGCAATATCAGTGGGAACTGGGCTCAACTACTCCCCTCTTAAAAGGTTGGAAATCTACAAGGATGCGTCCCATGACCACCAGAGATGTTAATCATTTCTTGGAGTTTCTGCCCATTGCCTATATCCTTGGAATGTAATGAATATGTGTAGTTTAGGTCTTCAAATATGTAGTCATTTCTTCCCTCACCCTGCACATTCAGCGAGAGTGACCTCCATGAACCCAGCCCTGTAATAAAGGGAACACCTGCTTAACGTAACTCATTGGTGTGTCAAGTAACTCAGTCGGTTTTCTCAGCTTCAACACAGACCTAGAAGTATCTTCCAAAGAATATCCTGCAAGTCATCTGCAAGACTTTTTCCTTCTCTCTCCATGTTAAAAAACAACTTGAAAAAGATTTAGGCTGCAGATGCTGTTCAGCTGCATCAGTGCCACCATGACTTCTCCCCTTCATGTGAATGGCAGTAAGTATTTCTTTCATAAGCTTTGCGTAAGTTTGCTCAGTCTCTCAGAAGTTAAGGCCTCTCTGACACCAGGAGATCAATACACCAATTTAAAACTCTGCAGCAAAACTCACCTCTGATACCTAGCTAATTATAAGCTATTTTCAGTGCTTCATGTGTGGTGAGTAGCTGACAAACACAATCTTTAATACTCCTCAAAGCCCAAAGCCATAATGGAATGATTTTTGAAAGAGATCAGCCTCTTACTGAAAGCTCTCAAGTGCAGCACATTAAAAATCGAAGCGCTGTTAAATGATTTTCTTCTCCAACCTTTGAATGATTTTTTTAATGTGCTATTTTTAACAGAAATTAAAAAGAAAAAAGAGAGAGAAAGAACTTGGAGTATGTAATTTACTGATCCACATCCTACTTGCTATTAAAGTAGTTCAGAGACTTCATTCTAAAAAATTCTGCTAAGTGATGCTTTGTCATCTGGGCACAAACATTGACCAAGACCATGGATAGAGATTTATTTATTCGTATAACTACCTTACTTTGTAGTTTCAATTTGTTCATCCACTCCTCGTGAGGCTGAAGTTGATTCTGTGATATTAGTTCTGACTTCAAACAAGAGGATGTAGACTGGAAAGATGTATTGAGAAAGGAATTAAAAGTAATGAAAAGCTCTGCAGTTACAGGTTATTAGCCCAGAAAGCAGATAAAGTGACTTGACACACCAGTGAGTTATGTCAAGCAGATATTCCCTTTATTACAGTTCTGAGAGCGTGGGGGATCACTCCACCAAACATGCACATCAAAGGGAGAAACGACTACATATTTAAAGGCATAGCATATACATATTCATTACATTCCAAGAAAACAGGCTCAAATTCCAAGAAATAATTCATATATATAATTAATTAATATGTATAGTACATGTATAACACCACTCTCCTGAGAATACGTGGTAGAGGTCTCTGTTTGTCATGGGATGAAAGCTAGTAATCATTCTCACTGTGAATTTACACAGAATTCAGATTACCGGATTTCTAGATTTCTGGAATAGCCAGAACCAGCTCCCACTGGTGCTGCGTTAAACTGAGGCATCTGTTATGCCGTTTTATCTTCAGCAACAGGACATCTATTCTACTTACTTATCTCCACACAACAACAAGTTCAGTGCCCTCCTCCACATTCTGATCTTGGGCTTAAATTTATGCAAGCCTCCTGTCTTTTTGCTTATATCTGCTTAAGTTACGTGAAGGTCTGTTCTCACACTATGGAAAAGCTGTACACGCGATTCATCGCAATAAATACTGTTATTGCTCTGCTCCAAGGTTTTTTTGTTGTTGCTCTTTGTAGGAATGGTGCTTTACAGGACTGCAAAATGTAGTGGGAGCTTGGAAGAATATATTTTAAGGTTTTAGAGCTCAGGACAGTATATTTCTATTTGATTTCAAGTAACAGCACACAATGGAGTGCTTATAATGAACAAGAGGAATCTGAGGAAACCGAAAAAGGCTGGAGAGAGTGGAGGTGGGGAAACAAACAAAATCAGAGGAGAGTTTTCTAAAGGCAAAAAAAAGACAGATGGACCTGCCTTACAGTTTATTTTCTTTGTGTCTACTTGTCAATCTGTATTTGCTTCTAATGCTTGTTTCTTCCAGCCAGTCTTTTTAAACTTCATTTTCATTACCAAGGGCACCTACAGTTCTCACAGCAGTAATTTTTCTAAAACCATAATTTTCATTCTGATTTTCAAATGGCATCAAAATAAGAGAAAGCTCTAGATTTCTTGTGCACTGTTCATAACTCAGTCTACTGTCCCTTTTTTATGACTAATAGATATAACAGATAGACATAACATAGAGTCCAGTGGAGGGCCATAAAGATAATAAAGGGCCTGGATCATCTCTCCCATGGGGAAAGGCTGAGTGACCTGGGTCTGTTCAACCTTGAGAAAAGAAGGCTCTGAGGGAATCTGATTAATGTTTGTAAGTATCTTCAGTGTGGGAGTCAAGGAGACACGGCCAACCTCTTTTCAGAGGTCTGCGGGGACAGGAAAGGGGGAAACAGCCACAAACTCGAGCACAGGAAGTTCCACACCAATATGCAAAGGAACTTCTTCACAGTGAGGGTGATGGAGCACTGGAACAGGCTGCCCAGAGAGGTTGTAGATTCTCCTTCTCTGGAGATATTCAAGATCCACCTAGATGCCTACCTGTGCAGCCTGCCATTAGGAGCCTGTTTTGCAGGGGGGCTGGACTTGATGATCTCTGGAGGTCCCCTTTAGCCCCTACAGTTCTGCGATTTTGTGATTCTGTGATAAGCTGAGAAGTGCCAGTTTGTCACCTTATTATTCTGTGAATCAGAGAACTCAAATAGCTACAACTATTTAACTATGTTATAATCCCTTATGAATTTTTGGGATGAAGTCAGTTTGTTAATAAGAAACTTAGACTTGCAAATGGTTGAAGTAATCAATACAAAAACGGCCTTTCTATGAATCCCATCTGAAGATCATTTGTCACTGAAGAACTCCTGTGTGGGTAGGAAAAAAAAGCTGAGAAGAGACTTTACTTTTTCTTTCTGGGGTGTTTGCCATTCATTCTTTGATAGCAATAATGAGATGAGAAAGATGCTCCACAAAAACATCTAACATAGCAAGCTGGTTTCTACAGGGAAGTAAAAAAAGAAAAAGAGTCCGTCACTCTCCTAGCAAAATTATTTAGTAAGGTAGCTTTTCAGCCTGGCTGATAAGGTGCTTTCTCAAGTGACTTGTGAACCTATCTACATTTCTATGGATGCAGTTAGTAATTTTTTTTTAATTAATTTTCCCTGATTGTATTTTAATGTTTTGTTTTAAAATCTCTTCCCTCTGGCATCAAATTTATTTGTCAGCTTAAATTAACTTTCCATTCTTGTAAGACTTGTACTGTCTTGACTTCTGCTAGCTAGTATTCTGACTTGACAGGACCTCTCACCCTTGTGAATTTTTTAAGTGGCATCTGAGATCCCATCTGGACCCCATTTTTGATTGCTAGCTTATATTGAAATTAAAAGTTTTCTTGAACTCTAAGCATCCAGCTATAAACTGACAATGTTTCTTTTCTTAGTCGCTTTCTAAACTAGTGTTTGGAATATACATAGTATTTCTCTGTGTTTTCTGTGTTTAGTCCTCAAAGTGAGTGATTAAAACCCAGCCATTTCATAACCACTGCTGAACAAGACCTACTATCTATCACAAGATGATTGCACATTCTTATTACAAATACAGAGCATAGTAGTGAAAATTTTTCCCACTGTTCCTTGGCATCAGTAGCAATAATTTCTGTAATTCCAGCCAGGTGCACTGAGTAGACATTGTACTTCAAATATAGTAATATTTCTCATTTTTACTTATTGGCCTAGAATTTTTACTATTTTAGGTACAAGTGGGCTCCACATTCATTTTTATATTATATACAGAACTCTAGGTGCCCTAGAGGAACCCAGTGGCCCTGACCATCTCCAGATGGACCCACACTCAGCTCATGGGTTTCTCACAAGCTCAGACAAGGGCACTTAGCTACTTTAGGTGTTTGATCTTCACCAGAGGTGCCCATCTTCAAAAATATTTCTTGTGTGGACCCCTCAGACCCTGCCTAGATCTGTGGGTCTGGACATATGGAGCAGATCCATCTCCTTGCTCATGGATGATTAGGTGCTCTGCTGCTCAAGATGGTGATACTGCTTTTATTTCTGTTGATTATAACTAGACTCTATATTTCTACCAAATTAAATGTACATACCTTAAATTACTCATCCTCCTTTCAAAAGGAGTTGTAGGATTGTAGCAACAGCTTTGCTTCTGTTACCTTTCTAGCTTCCCTTCTATTACAATATATATACTGTTTTGTCAATATCTTTCTGTCAGTGCTGTTGCGGACAAAAACACTGAGTTTTCCTTTATGTTTTTGGAGGTCTTTTTTACAGAAGATACCAGTATAAACAGAAATACTGAAATCCTATTGACAGCAAAACAAATCAAAGCCAAAACCAAAATGATTTAAATACCACCCCATTTCTCATGAGAGATATTTTTTCAGGCATTTTCTGTTCTTACTGTCCTCTATAAGCATTCTGTCAAATTTCTTCTTAATATAGTTTAATTTTCTGCTCAAAGTAAGAAGCAGAGTAATATTTGTATGCTTACTACCACACCCACGTTAGGAAAGACAATGCCAGGAGTATGTCTCTCCTCACTGGTCACCAACGAAAAGCTGTAAAATAAACCAACATAGTTCTCTAGCTTTCAGACATCTCTGTTTTGCACTTCCTGAACTAGGAGCTGTTGCGACATTAAATGTATTTAATACTTCTGAGTCTTTCTACCATTTACTTCCCTAACTGATGGTTAGCCTACTTACACTCTGATATCCTAAGCTTCTTGCAGCAGTGAGCCTTACATGGTAATTCTGGTTTCTAAAGAATAACTTGAATCATTCTTTCTTTTCTCCTTCAGGATGCTGTAGAACTCTGTCATAATCTTCTCCAAATGTCTTTTCTTCAAGATAAGAAGTTCTTATACATTTAACTTCACTTCAGACAGAAGCTGTTCCACAACTCTGAACGTCTCTATTGTACTCTTTCATTACTAATATAAGCTCTTGATATAGAATTATCAGATCTGAATCCACAATTTAAGATGCAGATGTAACCATTACTTGCCTTGTTTTCTGGTATTTTTCTCTTAATTCTCACATTTTTATTTTTACTTTTCTCCAGAGTGATAATATCTAGCTCAGGAGGTATTGATGCATTTTTGGGGCTAAAATTACCTCCTTAAAATGGAAACCAAACCTGTATTTTTCTTGGACAAAGAAGTCCTGGACATAGTAGTGTTAGGTTGACGATTGGACTCTATGATATTAAACATCTCTTCCACCCTAAATGATTTTATGAATGCAATGGAAGCTTCTACAGACTTCATAATATCACAAGCAAAATGTATGTTTTCACTCTGTATTCTAATGTGTGCTATTCTACTTTTAGAACTAGGAATTATTACACTGACTACAGGTTATCATGAATAATTCCCTGATATTACAACTCCTGTTGTGAAAAATATAGTTATTTAACAGTGCAGATGGCAAAAGTATGTACTGCTTGCCTGTCATTAAATATTTGAGCTAATTTCTAGAATACTAGAGAAAACATGTTCAGAAATGCCAATTTTTTAAAAGAATGTTTAATATTAAATGATATCTTTATATGAAAGTATTGAGAGGTAATGTTCCCTCTTAAGTACCAAAAATGTATTTAAAGCAGCAAAAGTTATGTTTCAGAGTGTGTGTGTAACACCTTTTATAATTGCTCTGGAACTGGAGGAGGCTATCTTTCTATAACTTTGTTATAACTGAAATAAAAGACTAAGAGAAATATAAAATCAGTGTATGTTTAAAAAAAAAAAAAAAAGTCTTAGTAACTTGCTGTGATGTTTCAATAGGCAAACCTACTAACAGGGAAGGTAGGCACAAGGAAAAATAAAAATATTGAATAACAACTCTGGTGCTAACAAAATCTCCACTTAGAACAGTAGTCCATAATTCACTATTTTCTTTAGTAACAATTTCAGATGTCTGAGTACATCCTCAGACAAAGTCTTCTCACATACAGAATTCATCAGAAATAGTACTACTACTAATAATAAAAAGATTCAGTGTCAACTCTAATTTTCTTTAGCAGTTGATATTATTAAATAAAAAAATTTTAGAGCGGTGTTAGAATTTGATTTATAAGGCAAGCAAATTTAGGATTTGAGAATATGTAATGTATATGCCCAAAGATACAGAGATACTGTGAATTAAAGCTCTAGAGACATCATCTCAGCAGAAAGAATGAATTTTTTACTTGTGTAAATTTTCCTGTTGTCTTTAATGACAGAAACTGTGGCAGTTCATACAATGCGATAATCTGATCATGTAAAGCTAAATGCATTTGGAAACTAACATTCTAGGAAATTCAGTCAGCACAGTTTCTGGTAATACCACTGTACTCAGGAACAAGGTTTTTGCAGAGTCTGATGCTCAGACTCAGATGTGAATGATCCCAATCATTTATTACAAGTTCTCACATCACGTATATACCTTCCCAAGTTTTCTTTTTCTAGCTTTCCCATCCACTCCTACAACTTTCCCATCCACCTTTACATGTCAACAGAGCATTCTACAGAACACTCTTCAACTGTTCACGCAGGCACTTATCCAATCAGAGCTGTGAGACGTTCTTTCTTCTTCTAGAGGTGTCCTTGGCTCTCATGCTGTTTATCTTGCTTCACAGCTTCTGTTCTGAACAGTTTTTCTTGTATTCCCACAGGTTTTAAGTGAAGTTTTAGATGTGAATGGAGACCATATTTCTCAATAAATTCTAGGTGTAGAATATGTAGTGAAACTTGTTAATGTCATGTCCCAACTACTACATGCCACAGAACAATTTTTAGTTATATGAATTAATATTAAATATCAAACTTTATAAGAAACACAGTCTGTTTTTTAAGCAGATGAGACATTTAGCTCACATGGTGAAGGACTGCTTTTTTGCTAGCATTAACATTTCAGTCTTACATTAAACATCAAACAGCAACTCTTCTACTGCCTACTTCCTGTCTAGTGTAATGATTTGTCCTAGATAATAAACTTGAAGTGAGGAACCCTCACAGAGAACTACTCATTAAAATACACAATGTTTTCACAGCACCTTACTCCACTGTTTACCTCATTTGAACACAGGAAATTAAACAAAGATAAAAAATGAACTTTTGATTAACCTCTGAAAGAAAATACCTCAGAGTATTGCAGCACTTTTCCAATTTTCTCTATCAAGACAGGCATATTTGATTAAATCAGCTCTTTCTAGATACGTCTTTTGAGTTTTATTAAGGAAGATATCTGAAGTGCATATTTCAGTACATCCCTTTAGAAGCCAGCATCTGTATATCATAAATACAGCTATATAAAGAATTAATAACACAAATTTGTTTTTGTCTGTGGAAAGCAAGTAGTGTATGTAATGTTTTTACAAATTGCTGCATGCTCAACAGCTTAATCAGCCCAAATTAGCAAATACTCTGCAAGCTAATCAAATGATTTTTTGCATGTGTAGTAACAAGATAATTTACACCATTTAAGAGCTGTTAACACAGCATATAATTCTGCATAATGTTACCATTCAAAGTTATATACTGTCACGTCGTGTACATTATTCTTAATGCATCTTATCCCATATGAATTTTGCAACTTCTAATAGGCATTTTTTCTCTCTTCTTCAGTTCCTAAATCTTGGAGTTGATATATCAGTGGCTGAAAGACTGCATGTCATGTGATTTAAGCATTTCTTAATACTTTTAAATATAATGGAAACAATAGATTTACTAGTACTACTCATGGTTCAAACTGTTTTCTTAGTCGTCAGGTCTAATTTTGCACAGAACAATGAGTTGACAGGTTGGATCTTCATTGTTTGCCTAGAAGAGGAAACATGCGTCTTCTTTCATAAAGAGGTTTTATTCAGTCTTTGCATTAGGATCACTTACTTTTGGATAATATGAATAAATACAGAATAAGTAGGGAGGTCTACAGAATGAAGATAAGTTGTCCTTTCCATCAAACTTTAACATTCAGAATTCTCCCCATCACCAGACTGTCTCCTTTGCAAGTAAGAAATATTTTATATATGTTCGTAGGCCAAAGGATGTACAACCAGACATATTTTTATTTTCGTTGCCAGTAACACCAAGCAAAAATGACTGGTATGCTTTAATCTGTGTCTGGGTTTGCTCTGTTACTGAGTAATGAAAAGATTTATTCATTCTGAATCCAGGTCATTTGTCTGCAACTTCCAGTGCTGACTATCACACTCTATTGGTGACTCAAGTTTTTGATTTCTCAAACACTTGTACTAAAAATGACCGTTTAAAATTTACAGCTGTGGTCTAGTCCAATATGTTTTCCTGCTTTTTGAATCCTTGCCATAATTTCTGGTAAAAATGCTGAAATTCTAAATAAATGTCATGCATGGATTTTCTTTCCATTCCTATATGTACTTTTAAAAATATATTCATTACTTCCAAAGTGCATTTCTCATAGTTGAGAAGTCACATAATGCTTGTTTTCCCATGACCATATGTTACTAAGATCAACATTTTAGACCTCTCTGAAGCCAAATCAAATCTCGCTCTTCATTTCACTGGGGCCATGCTTTTGGTCTTCCAGAGATGAATCAAGCTATTAGGTTCAGGAGTGAGAAAGCTCTACCACTTTCTGATGAGTATGGTCATCTGCTCTCAACCTAGGATGACCATAGCCTTTACTGTAGATGCTCACTGACCAGGGTTGTTTAAGCACCCATTTAGCTGGTATTTAAATAAGAGTCTAGCAGAACAGATAATAGAGATGCTCAAACAGATACAACATTTTGTGTGGCAGGGTGCAAAGGGAGCCTCATCAAAATCTGTACAAGTGTGAACAGTCTTATGAGTTGTGGATAAATGTCACAGGGAAGTTTCTCCAACAGCTGCTGGAGTAGATTCCGATTACAGAGATTCAGCTTGAGGATGTAGTCCTCCAAATCCCAAACTGTAGGGAGTTCCTGGTTCCTCTCTATGATGTTGGGAGAGATGTTCTGCACTGCAGAGGTATGTTGCCTTGGAAGATATGGGTGCCAAGTGAAGGAGTAACAAGATTAAGTGAGCAATTCATAGAGCAATAAAAAAAGATGAAAGGGGGATAATTAGGATCTTCTCTGTGATACACAACTTGAAGAGCTCTGGACCCTCTAAGGGCAGCAGAGACATAGGCAGTATCCACCTCTAGTATTATCTGAAGAAGGAGAAGGATGGAAATTGATGACTTCTGCCATGAAGATGAAGGCTTCTGCCCCACCTAAGAACTTACAGTGACAAAATAGGTTCCCTGGCCTTATGTTTGAAGACTAGCCAGATATCTCTTCAAGCAAAATAACTAGGCTGCCAGCCATGCAAGACCACAAGGAAGAAGTAACTACTGATCATAATGGGAGACTCCCTGCTATGGGAGACAGGGACACTCATCTGTCAGTCTTGCATATCAACTATAGAGATTTACTGCCTGCAAGTCACTTTGGTCCTGGATATTCTTGGGGGGACAGCTGAAGCTCACAAAACCTTTTGACTACTACTCTCTGCTCTTCTTCAGTGTGGGCACAAATAAGAATGGGGAGTACATAGATAATGCAGGTCAATAACTGTGAGAGGAGCTGGTTTTGAGGACAATGCTTTAATTGCTATGAGCATGAGAACCTATTTGCAGGTATGTTTCATTGAGATGGATGGTATCCACATCATTAAGCAGGGCACAGTTATTTTTGCCAGTAGAATGACTAATCTAATAAGGATTGCTTTAAAATGTTAATGATAAGGATGGAGTGATGAACAGGTTCAACAGCAAAAGGACTGAAGGAATGTGATGGTAAAGGATTACAAGACCAAAGGAACCAGGCCTTTAGCAGGGCCACCTCCAACACTGATGTGTAAGGAAGGATGAGCCTACAAGGTACCACTATGGAAAAATCTCAAAAAATACTGGGGTGCCTATAAAATGGCTCTGCACTAATTCCTGCACCATGGGGAATAAGCACAACAAGTTAATTATGTGTATACAGTTGCAGATCATGATCATGTTGGGCTAAAAAGTAGTTCTGGACTTCAAAGAGCCAACTTGGTTTTTCAAATATGCTCATGGAAGAGTCATAGAATCATAGAATCATAGAAAGTCTTGGGTTGGAAGGGACCTCAGGGATCATCAAGCTCCAACTGCCCTGCCATAGGCAGGGCCACCAACCACGTCCCATGTGATTAGGTCTTGGAGGCAAGAGGGGTCCAAAAAAGCTGGTCATTATTCAGGGATTCCTTCCTCCAACCCCAGAAGAGTCTATTCTAGTCTATTCAAATGACTAGAAAGGTAGGAAAAAGTGCTGGAAGACTGTATAGAAAGAAAAGAAGCTCCAGACTGAACTCTAACAAAAAGTGAAGCAGGAGCAGATCAGCTGGAAGAAATACAGAGACAACATCCAAACACACAGAGATGACAGTAGGGTCATAGAATCATAGAAACATAGAATGGCCTGAGTTGAAATGGACTACAATGATCATTTAGTTTCAACCTCCCTGCTGTAATAGAGGGTCACCAACCACTAGACCAGGCTGCCCAGAGACACATCCAGCTTGGCCTTGAATGCCTCCAGGGATGGGGCATCCACAGCC
>JAOWBP010007030.1:0-25667 GCA_028571105.1 Tragopan temminckii | reverse complement strand
AAACTGTCCCTCCCCCCCCCCCGATATTCATGATTTTTGCTTTGGAATAAGACTTATTCAGAGTGTGTAATGTGCTGGTATGCTGCCAGCTTCAGATGGTACAAGCAAATACGGAGTTTTATGCAATGAGAATTTTGTAAGAAGAAAACCTCTGTGCTTTTCATTGTGGACTGAAGGAAAACCAGCAAAAAAAATTACTCTTAAATCGCCTGGTTACACTTTGCAAGTGATACTGAGGCTAAGAGACCAGACCTGAACAGAGCTGAGTTAAAGAGAAAGCCAAACTTAGACTTTATGTAAGCCTTATCTGTGACTATTGGAGAAGTGAGAAGAGATAGAGGGTGCTACAGAGGTCCAGTTCTGATCCTTTCAAAATGAGGACTTGATTAACAACACTTCTTCTTTGGGTTTTAGGAGATACAGGGACTGCAGAATGTTTCCCAAAGAGCTCTAACTCCATTTAGCTTCCACTGGAGAGTGTCTATCTGTCCCTGCAATAAAAAATAAAATAAATAATCCAGACCTATCTGATTTCTGAGCCAGAGCTGTCATCACGTGAAATGTCATCATTTAGTTCCAGTACAAAATAGATGAATTCTCTTAATTTATTGGATACTCAAGCCTGTATTAATTGCTATCTGTTAAGAATTACAGTATTTCAAACCATCTATTAGGAAACTTCAAGATGTTTTATTATTGTTATTATTTGGCAATTAGCTGCTGCAATTATCTTGCTAAACGCTGTTTAAATGGGCTCAATGTAATCTGAAGATTTCTGCTTTCTGCACGTTCAGGAAGTCAAAATGAAGGATCCTCCCCAGAACCTCTTCTTGATGCTCAAATGCTGGCAGCTGCCCTGTGGCCAGAGGAGGGCCATTCTGCTTCCCAGCTGCTGTGCTTCGGGCTCTGGTGACATGAAGAGAGTGATTCTCTTTCCGATAAGACAAAGGCTTTACAAACTCTTGTCATTTTTTGTTTTCTTCATCTTTTTCTTTCCCATTTAATAGGAGCCCAGTCAGTTCCTACATTGCTGTTGGTGCAAGATGCCTTTGTGTTAAACTCATTAAGGGAAGATCCTCTCTCGGAGAGTTCATAATCTGTATGGACAAGACGGACAAAGAAAGCATTATCCTCTTACTGCCCTCTTAGCAGGAAGCAGAGAGATGAAGTGGCACAGCCAGTTCCCCACGCAGGTCACAACGTGCATGTGAGAATGCCTGACCAGCCAAAATCTGCTTGGCCAATGTCCTGCTCTGCGTTCATTTTCAGATGACCCTTAATGCCAAGACAGCAGAGATGGATTCTCATTGCATGAGATGTTCAGCCATAATAATATTTCTTTAATACTTTAATTTTAAGCCCTTGGCTTTTTTTCTTGTCCTTCCATTAAGTCTGAGACATAGTAAGTTGTTATTTGTCTGGATATCAGAAGACTGGTTAAATACTATCCGTTGCCTTAGGGCTGTGAAATATTTCATCACAGACAGATAAGACCCAATGTCACAGTTCTCAGAAATGTCAGAAAATTAATTATGGACTCGTGCCAACCCCTTTACTCTCCTCCCCATTCTGCTTAATGTCATGTTTAGAGACTTAATTTAGCAAACCGTCTCATTAGCTCCAACAGACCAGTAAGAAAAACATTTCTCACCAGGCATACAGGGCTCTGCCCAGTTCATTGTCTACCGAGTGCAAAATAGGCTGATAGAGACAAGCTCTTACTGTTTCCAGACATAAACTTGTGCATGGTGTCTTTCTGCAGTTTCAGTGAGATCAGGCTGTATTTCCTAGACCCATCCTCTTAAAGCACAGTATGAAATATTCAGCCCATAGTTCTCTAACCCCCTCACATCAGGCAAAATTCACCAATAAGCCTCATTTTGAGAAGGACGTCCCTGATCTTGACCCTACCCTTGGCAAAAGGAGCATTCTTAGTGCTTCCCAAACCCCGAGGAAAATGAAGCCTTTGAGCAGAGTTATACAGTTGTTTTCCAAGAGATTTGCTTGTTCTGTACCCAGACTGAACAGGAACTCCTAGAGAAAATGGATGGGAAATCTCATCCCTTCCTCAGCATGATGAAGATACACAGATATACCCTCACCTAAACACACATGGATCTCCAAAAAAAAAAAAAAATTTTTTTTTGTTTTTATTCTTGATGGCTGAATTTCCAACTCACTCTTGTCAATGCAGCTCCAAGTGTTGCAGCACATCTGCCAGCTCTCCATATTTTCAATCCTCCCTGATACTCGTTCTTTATCACTAAATATTCTGCTATCAAGACTGCACGCACTTGATATCACTCCAGGATTTAAGAGGGCTGGTACACAGAGTTCCTTTGTATGAGATGAGACACTTAACCTTTCCAAAGAGAAGAGCTGTTTTTAATCATTACTTCTGATTTGCACATACAGAGCATGAAGCCTAAAATCTATAAACATTTCAGGCTTTTTGTGGAGTGTCTTTCCCTTTCGAGCACTGCATTTACAAGCCATTTGTTTCCATTCAAAGTTTGAAACTGTGATTTTGCTGCAACCCTTCAGCAGCTGAACTGTACCAACAGAAGTGCTCAATCCATCATTAGAGCCGTGAAACACGCTTCAAAATAAATAAATAATGGCAAAACCATTCAGTTTGGATAGGATGCACGGAGAGGGGGGAGAGAGCAATTTGCTTAATGGATTTTATTGATTTAAAGATTAAAATACTCAGAGGGTTAGATTCAGCAAGACCCTATTTTTCTACTGGAAAATCACAATCACTTACAGTGTCTTTGTGTAAATGCAAAAATTAAATGGAGCTAAATCTATGGCACTGTCAGCTGAAAATCGGTAGGTCCTTGAAGGGGAGATGGAGCACAGGGGGCTGCTGGCTGGGCACTGCATGGACTCTGCTGTGTTTTGGTATCTTTAAGGTCCTTGGCAGCTGTGCTCTGAGTGGACTTTAGAAAACTGTTGTCAGATTTCCATATGCAGGATGAGCATTTGGGTCAGTGTGTCTTCTACGGAACCTGGTTTTCAAATGTGCTCACAGGCTCTGGCACAGCTTCTGCTGGCTGCGAAGGGGAGGTGGTAATGCAGGGATGCCAGCGGTGGGTGCTCACCCAGCCCTGCCTTGCTTTGGTGGCATTTAGCAGCACGTAAGGGATGAGCTCAGATTAGAGCAGCATTTAAGTGGCTCTAATTTGCTGCAGTGGCTGGTATACCCTGGCAATACGCTTTGCATTTAAACTGTCTTTTTGCGCAGTGTTAGCGCTTGCGCGTGCCAAGCAGGAGAAGGTGGACTTAACAAGTCAGTGCCTAATTACTGATAAATGCATAAAAACTCTGCTTCATGTCCACGCTAAACAGTTCCCTGGAAGAATTACAATTTCAAACATCCTTCTAAGGCTTCTGCAGTTTGAGAGCCCTTGTCCCAAATGTGCTGTACTCAGACTGCAAGATTCACCCTGCAGCACAGCTTCCCAACAATTGATTCTCCTTTCAGGTTCTTCTTTCTGAGAGTGTGTGAGAATACCTGTGCTGGGATCTCCCCAAAGATGAAGATCAGATCTTCTAAAGAGCTCAGGTCCCTCTACAGACACCAGAATAGGATTCAGGTTTCTCAGAGGCAGAAGCATCCATAAGCAACCATTTGAGGTAGTTCTGAAAGCTAAGCCTGGCTGTGAGCATGGAGTGTTTTGATGCTATTGCCTGAGCAATTCCTCCTTATTTCAGAGGAGATGGTGGGAGGACTGAAAATTGCACTCTACGTGGGCACCCAAATTTAGCTGTCACCTCTAATATTTGTAGATCAGACCCTTCTTTTTTCTTCTGAAAAATGGGGATAATGATGCTAGCACTGTGACATTTATGTCTGAAAAGCAGTGCACACGTGTGAAGTATAGAGAAGGGTGATTATGTATCTTATTTACACAGGAGAGGACTCCTAAAAGAGAAAAAAAAAAAATCTGAATACATTCACGAATACGAACATGAACACGTTGCCTGGAATTCTAACAAGTGATTTCACTTATTAGATTCTAACTGAATAACAAGAGGAGATTCAGCGATAAATGCACTCTGCTTGAAAAAGTTAAGAGTCTGAGGTAGCAAAGCAGTCCATTTATCTCTTTTTGTCAAAGCTCTTCACACCAGTCTTGCCTCCTTACTTCATGCTAGATGGCACAGCCTCCTTCCTCTGCCCTGCCCTCAGTGTGATCCTGGGAAAGACAATAGATTAGGGCGAGAGCAGCATCTGTCTTCTTAATGATGTTGTATTCTCAGTGTGGTCGTCAAAAGCTCCCACCACCTGTTCCCACCTGCTTTGTCCTGTCCTTTTCTGCATCCACCTTCCCAGCCTCAGGGTCAGTCCAGCCACAGTGGATGACAAATCACAGTAAGGATTTGAAAAGGAGAGGTTTCTTAGTGTTTCAGCGGATGGGTGGATCTCACTTCTGACAGTAACACCCAGAATATTTTAAAGTAAATGAATGCTGGAGGAACCCATCAGATGCATCATAACTTTATGTAACTGTGCCGTTACAGGAATTGCAGGAGCCAGGGAAATCGTGCAGTTGGGTCACAACTTCCAACCATGGTATGGAATAAGTGGAGGGATTTTGAAGTAACAGACCAGAGAAAGTCATGGAGCTTCTGCTGAGTGTCAGGACAGTCCTCTTTGGGAAACCTATACAATCTTTGTTAGATGTCCAGTAATTCATACCTCTCAGTATCTTTTCCATGTTCATCTCTAAGCTTTTACAGAAGAACTATAATTAGGAAATGAGTCTTTGTTGTCCTCATGTAAGTCTTGTCTTCTGAACTGATGCTCTGAAACTGGTGGCCATTACTGCAAATAGGGAAAGCAGTGTTTTTCAGGGCAAAGACATTTGCAGTTGCTTGAAGAGCCCTGAAAAACTCTTAAGAGTCAGACTGGTTGCTTTGTATTTGTTCCTATTTTATTTTATTTTATTTTATTTTATTTTATTTTATTCTATTTTGACTGGGATTGTCATGCGTTTTTTTGTCATATTTCAATTTTATGCATGGAGAGGATATTTGGATACCACTTTATATTTAAATCAGGGACAGTGTTATGCTTCCTCCTGTATTAAGAGAAAAAGGGGAAAAAGAAAAGTGAGATACTGCAGTTGGTCTGCAGATCTTGGAGCCAGCAGAGTTCAAGCAAGCTAGGCTGACGGCTGCTGAATATCCCGGAGACCCATTTTTTGGAGGAAGCTGGAACAGATGATGCAGGCTTTAATAATGGTTTTATTGCCTTTGAATTGTAGCCAGCAAGCACATAGCCAGCACTTTACCCACATATTTTCATTCAAATAAATTTTCGTTCTTGCATTTATCTTCTGTAGGAGTGAGGTCTTACAGATTTAAGCCTGCATCTCCAAAGGGGCTTGCGTGGCTTTTTAAATGGAGGGACTTTAAGCTGGTATTCATGGCAGATGATCTGTCTTTGCTACAGACTTAGCCAATTCGCTTCCTTTCTATCTATGCACTAAGCTGTGAAATTCATATCTTTAAGCTCCCAAAGTCTGACCGATGTAGCTGAGAACTGTTGTCTTTGTGTGCAGATTTGTCCCAGACCTTTTAAAGGAAGAAAGAGGAAGGGTGTACCCACAATTCCAGATTGGTTCGTATCTCATCCAAGCATCGCTGAAAGTACAACCGTAGCTCACTTGCCTATATAAATATATAGTAAACCAGTGTGTTTCCTACAACTCAGGACCCTGTAATACTCTGTAGTTAATCACTGCTGTGTGGTGCTGCTTGAATCCAGTTCCCTTTAGTTCAGTATGAGCAGGTCACTGAAAGTGCACCTTGCATTGCTCTGCCTCTCAGGCAGCTAATGTGCATTACTGTGAGATGAGAGCGAAATGGACATCAGCTGTGGCTAAACCAATATGGCAGAAATGTACGCTTATTTGCACAGCAATAAATGATTTTACAAAGTCCAAGGCAGCAGAGTCTGGCCTTGTCTCTAGTGCATGTGCAAAGATTAAGCCTTGATAAGCTATGGGACTTCCATTCTCAAAGCAGGTTCATTACTGGCAGCAAGTTCCCACTAATGTACTACAACACCAAATAAGGAGAGAAAATGAAACATCTTAATACTGAAGACATAAATGACAGTCTCTGGTAACTTGATTAAGAAACAAGGGAGGCTTAATTCAGCGGCACCAGGTTATAAATAGGCCCAGGACTATGCCCCAGACAGCCGTTCAGGCGTAAAGACGTTTCAGATCAAAACCTCTGGGTTGTCTCAGACACATGTACTGAAACAATGATTACTGAATCCTCCAGATGTCTTTTTCCTACTTTTTAATGTACCTCTTCTGCTTTTACTGAACAAGATATATACTTAAGCATTTCATTTACATAATGTGTTAAATATTTAAGATTTACTCTGAGGGCCTTTTGTTTTCCCAGCCAAAAAATCTAAGAAATGATTGTTTTACCTTCACAGCATTGAATTCAGAGGATCTTTTCAAGTGGTCTGTTGTGCAAAACCTTGCAATTATGTGAGAGCTTGAACAGTGCACGTGGGGAAAAGGACTGGACCAGGCAAGTTCAGCCTGTCTTGTTTGCACTTGACTAGAATAGCTGAAAGCAATGGGGTAACCATTTTGTTCAATGAATGTGAGCCAGAAGAGCCTGCCTTGTTTCCACTCTTGTACAGTTCATTATATTTTATCTACATTTTTGCATCTTATTAGTAATTCATAATCTGCTGAAGGAGGTGCAGTGCAACTGGCAGCACTGAGACTAAATTACAGCGCAGACGGGAGCCCAAAGTCTGCAAAGCCATCTTGCAGGCATCACTAAATCCCTCCCACTCATGTTTCCAAATGAAAATCCATTTCCAAACAGGAAAATGTTTTGAAGCCATCCCTGTTTGGGCTGGAAAGTGAGGCTAATTCAGTGTAATGAGAGGTGAACTGTGCTCAAGACGCTTCCCTTGCCACTGGAGACCCCTTACAAATGATTTTGCTCTTTCAGTCATTAATTTTTTATGAAGTTTAATAGGCCTGCGGCCTAGAGACCTGCCTGGGTGTTGATTAGCTTCATATTTTCTCTCGTTAATGTAGAATCTGATTAGCTCTTGTTACAAGCATTTCATCTGATCTGGCAAATGGCATTGTCCTGATATCAGGCGTTACAAGTTTACTTGGTCTGAGGAAATAAAGCCTTTGCCTAAAGCTCAGCGCTCCCAGTGCCTGGGGGGGAACTGGTGGTCGAAGGGCTCCATCCTGTGTGAAATCTGAGTGGCAAAAAGGGGCTGGTGCTGCTCCTGATCCCCGTATCCCTTGTGTTCCTCTGACACTCTCCACTGCTGTGTCAGGGGTGGAGGTCAGTCCGCAGCACAGGGCCTTCCTTTGGGGACCGAGCCCTCTGCAGCCCGACCTGTGTCACCAGGCCCTTGATGCCCTGCCTTGCTGTGCCCACCATCACGGTGGCACCAGGCAAACCCCCTGCACCCAGAGCTGGGCCCAGGCCTGGGATATGGAGCTTTTGCTCCTGTTGTCTTTTCTTCAAACGAGCAGAATTCTAAGCCTAGCCTCATTCAGCTTCCTGACCTTAAAATTCGCAGTTCCCTGTTGCTTGATGTTCTGTGATAGAGACACGCAAGGAGCACGGTCTTTAAGTCTCTTTAGAACCGCTAGTGAATGAAAATAAAAAGTGTTGATACAGAGTGATGCTTAAGGGCAGCCAAGGCTCGCTGTGCAATAAGCTGCAGAGCAGCTCACGCAGCCCGGCTCTTGACACACACTACAGCTCGGGGTTGAGTTGCTGTGATTCATCACATCAGGGCTGTGTGGTTTCCATTCCAAGGGAGCAGAGCCTGGCAGCCATCTCCAGCTGTCACCCAGCGCCTGACACCCCACCTTTTGGGGTGCAGGAGGTGCTGAGCACAGAGCCACAGTGGCGATGCATGCAAAAGAGGGGATTCATTTTTGCTGCAGCTTTTGTGCTCCCTTGGTGAAAAGTAAGAGAAGTTTTATGAATGACCCAAACGCTCCCAGCTAATGGCTGGAGCTGAAAAACACCCATTGATAATCCCAGGTGAATAATATCTCAGCAGACTAAAGGAGTCTTTTACCTGTCTGACACTATTATAGATGTCGTTAGTTAACAAGGATAGTCAGGGGTTTCAGAACAGGCATTAAGTGAGATTGCTTGGGTCATTATTAATTATGCAGATTCTCCATCTTCTACTGTCAGAACACAGGAGTTAAATAAACACGAATGGATCAAACTGCTGTGCAATAGAAGCTTTATGTTAATATAGCAAAATGCAAGGCAGGAGGTGGCAGCTACATTAATCTCTGGTGGATGGAAGTATGCAGGGACTTGCAGAGACATTTGTTTCTGTTCTCCAGGTAGTGGAATTGAAGCATCATTTATAGTGCCCCAGCAGCCAGTGGTCCCAATGTGCTGGGCACAGCATATAGTCATCTTAAAGGATGGTGCTTGGCTCTAAGAGGCTACACTCTAGTTTGACTAATAATCTGGGAGGAATTACATCAGAAGGATAAGAGACCTTGGATCGCACAGCAGAGCAGTAGCAAACAATGCTGTTTCCATTGTTTTTGTTTAAAGATTGGAGTTTGGACAGCTGACGTCATTTTGCACTGGAACACCAATTTCTAGGAAGTAAAAAGGCATTTGTTGAGAGGGACCCCTGGATTGCTCAGAGTGTGATGGTAGGAAAGCACTGTGGGTGGAGGAGCCTTTGTGCTCAAGAGCCTGATTTGGAGTGAGGGTACGAGCTTTGGGTCCATCGAAGCCCCTTAAACACAAAGTTGATGGTTGTTTCTGCTGGAAATTGAATTCTGTTGGAATTCAACGTAGTTATTAGAAAAGAGAAGGTCTATAGATTTCTGATGGTTAATTGTTCAGAATGTAGCACAGCATGAAAGGGAAGTTAAAAAAAGCCAGTCAAACTGCAGCAACGGCTTTCCAAGCATCTGTTACTGAATGGGGAAGAGAGAAACAAAGAGACTGGGCACTATCTCCTTAAAACTGAGAGCTTCTGTCTCTGCGTTGGAGGATGAGTCTTATATAAGACAGTGAGCACTGCTGTACCCTATTTATCTATTTCAGCTTGTGGCAACACACACTTTGCCTCTGCTGCCAAGCAAGCTGGGTGTCAAATCAGTACAGATGTGCATAATTCAAGCTGGCACAGAAAGTGATGGGTTTTGCATTGGACATGTTTATTTTCTTCTTGCAAGGCTTAAGCATGTCATTTGCTGTCACACATGCCCTTGTGAAATCTTGGCAAGAAATCAATTTGATTTTCAGTGTCAAGCGGCTTTCTTTAATGTCTCTAGATAAGGTTTGTGTGTATTCTGTGCTGGAGGAGTTATGTGTGTACCACCTGGGGTCAACAGCAGAAAGCTCTCCGTGAAATAATCATGCACAAAATTTCAAGTGAATCTCTGCAGAGCTGTTGCTTCATTTCCATCTCTTCCATCTCTTCCAGGACATTCCCACTCCTACCTTCCCAAACCACATGGAGGACACAACATAACATGTGACACTGGTGCCCAACCACAAAATTCTTTGTCTTTTTGGATGAGTTGGGGCTGGTTTCTAACAACACCTCCTGAACTCAAAGCTGCTTAGGGCAAGTTTGCTATTTCACTTCATGAATTGGGCAATGTTGAACCACACTACTACTCACATGGAGTATCCACAGCCCCAGTAGTCCCAAGGGGTCAGATTTCCTGAGACCTGAGGAAGGGATACTGTTTAGACAGAATCCTTTACCTTCTGAGGGACGTTTGATATAATAAATAGCTTCATGTGAAACATTTATGCCTTTTGTCACTGTTCTGCATATATGCAAAACTGTCCGTTAGTAACGTGTGGGCAACACCCAGTGCTGAGATGGACTCCTGCAGAGTGCCAAGAAGTGTATGTGATGTGGCCAAAGCAAAAGAAATGCACCTGTGCAAAGGCAGTTGCAGGCGAACCCTGCAGTGCAATGTCATGTTTGTCAGTTGTACGGAAGTTGTCAAAGTGTATGAAAACATGCAAGAGTCTCCCAAAATAGAAGGATTCTATATTCCAGCATCAGCACAGTAAATGTGAGTTTAGAAATGCCATTACTGGCTTTTCTGTTTACGTCAGCTGCATTTCTTCAAAGGACTTTAACCCCCTTTCAGCCCGCGTTGAGCTGTGTGATCTCATTAGATCTCACCAGCAGAGCAGTGCCAGGGGAGGTGGGTATTTGCATTGAAGGTATTTGCATTGAGGAGCTCCGTGGTACGCTGCCATAATTCCTAGTGTTCAGAAAATGACTCCCCTCTGAGCTGGGGCTTTGTTCTGTTCAAAGAGTGACTCTGTCTTTTGATGCAGGCAGATAGCTGGGATGGGTGTCCCAGGACTTTACACAAGCAGTGGCTCATGGCCATTCTGGAAGCTGGTGCTGCCATCCTGAGTCAACTCTATTAGGAAATATTATTTAGTACTTCCTTCCAATATGTACAATAACTTGCCTTGTGTGCTTGTTTCTTTCTGCTTATGCTAGGCTGTGATTTTGCTTCTTCTATTCCTTTCTCTTGCGGGTGCAGTAATTCCTCTATGAATTTGTTATGCTTTAAGATTAATAGAGAGTAAATGACTACAGTACAGAACAAAAGCAAAATGGCCTTTAGAAGTGCGTGAATCTGTTCCGCCACATCATGTACCAATTTCTTCTGATTCTGTTTCATCTCACCCTTTCCCTCAACAAAATAGTCAAAAGCTGCTGCTATTTATAAATGTATTGCACATATATTCAGCGTCAGACTGTAGAGTTTGGTGCAGGCTCCCCTGGGGGGCCAGGCACGGAGAAGAGGTTACCCACTGCCTTGTGCATGGTCTCTCACCCAAGAGGGATTGGAACCGAACAGGAAAGCTGCCTTGGAAACTGTCTTAAGCATAAGCAGATGGCACCAAAATCTAATAACACTTCATGAGTGTGAAACTCATTAACTCCCCTCCCTGCTCCCCAAATTAATATTTTTAAGCCAAATATTACAGAATTTCTGGTCTAAATTTTGGATTCAGATAGTCTGGCTGCTCCTTAGCCTGTAAAGCAGACTAGTGGCTGCAAAGAGTCCATCTCATGTAATAGTTGAAGTGCCAGTAGCCACTGACAGCTCTTGCAGAGAAAGCCCATGACTGTAGACTGACCAGATCTTGGAAAGCAGCTTCTAACTAAGTGAAAATAAAGGCTTTGAAGTTCAAATACAGTGCAGTTTTTCACTGGCTCTGTCATTTTCCATGTATATTAAAAGCAGGTCTGTATGTTTGTCTAAGTTACATCCGAGTATTTTATTCCTGATCATTTTGGTTTTGACATGTGAGTGAATATGAGAGCTAATGCAGTTGCTGCGTGCTAATCCTTTCATAGCAGAGAGACTCGAGTAGGCTGTTTCACCATTGCAGCTTTGCTCTGTTCACCCAAAAGTAGCTCACAGCTGAAAGCAGACACCTGTTGGCAGTTGCTGTCTGCTCAGCAGCATCACCCGTGCACAGTTCTGCACAAGCAAAGAAACCCCTCTGCAATTGATTGTACCACCTGCCAATTCTTGTTTGGGATAGGAGATGCTGCCGGTCCTAGGAGCCTTGATGACTGCACTAGTCCATCTCCTTGATTTTAGGTATCCATCAGCTTTTCATCCTGCCCCACAGAGCTTGCACCTCCACCCATCAGTGGGGCAAACATCTTGCTCAGGTCCTTGCTCTTCCCTGTTCTGCAGGGCCCTTTGGCAGCTACGTTTGGAAGAGTTCAGATCTCCAAAGTCCTGGTTGACAGGGAATTCTTCAGTGCCCCAATCTTCGCTATCTGTGTGCTGCAGCGTGGCTCAGTTAGATCAGAGAGGTGAGATACTGTCAGGCATTCAGTATCTGGGTTTGACTGGCAATAACGCAGCAAAAATGAAAGAAAGGAAGGAAGAAAAAAGAAAGCTGACAGAAGCGTCTGAGTGATTATTATTGCTTATTGCAGAACAGTTTGTATTAGTCAGAAAACATTTCATACTGTCTTGCTAATAGGGAATCCTTTTTCCTGAACTTAACAAGCATAGAATATTTCAAGCTGAGGGGAGATCCACAAGTAATGTTAAAAAAAAAAGAAGAAAAAGGCAACAAAATGTGATTTATAGTACAGGAGCACCGTTATGTGTCTGACAGGAAAGCCAGTAAAATCCTTGGTGTTTTAGCTTAGCTTCTTTCATCAGAGAAATAAGAACAGCAAAGCGGCTTTTGCATGTTTTTAGCTCCCAGTGGGTAACCTCATTCTTGTCAAAGAATGTCCAGGATTCTCTTTTCTTTCTACTTGTAATGCTCAGATATTATAAACATCAACAGTGGTTGAAGAGAAATTAGGAAATCCAAGAAAAATTTGCTCTATAGGAAGCAGCAAACTTTCCTGTGTTGTTATGACCCAATCCCAGAGTTCTTTCTGTTCCTGAGAGGTCTGATCTGTTCATTGTGGGAATGTGTGGGTAGTAGAAAGCTTTGAATAAAGGTGTATTGGATCAATTTATTCACACACGACGCTGCCCTTGTTCCCCTAGAGCTGCAGCTGGCATTAGCCGGAGTTTTGCATGAATAAGAGTGGAAGAAAAAAGTCAGAATTTATCTCTTGCTATTTTGTTCTGTGTGTTCAGGTGCAAATGAAAGTATACAGGAGCAAATGAGATTCTCACCGCTGACCTCAAGGTCTTTGGATCTTCTCTTAAAGTGTAAATTTACTGGATGTCAGTGTAGTCACGGTATAATCTGACCGTGCTGCAAATACTGCCATCTAAAATAGAGGAGAACGAAGGGGGCAGTGCTGGGAGGTTGGAGCACGTCCTTATGGCCGGGTGATCTGACCTGAGCTTGAGCACTATTTCCCCAGTTCTGGCTGTGGGCTGAATTTGGGGACCTGCAGAGTTCTGTCCTTTGGTGTATGAGGAGAAATGAAGTCCAGGTGTTGGCATTCCACTGCAACCTCATTTTATTTTGCAATTAATTTCCAGCGGGGGTGGTAATTCCTACTGCACTCATCGTGATCAGAAATATTTGGCAGATTAACATCATTTAGCTTTCATCTTCTCTAGGGAGATAAGAGAAAGGATTAAAGAGAAGGAAATTCCTCGCTAAACGCTGTTGAGAGTGTGAGTACAGAGTCTGGAGATGTGAAATCAAATGAATGAAAACAAAGGAAAAGTTCAGGAGCCCCTTGCCACTGCCTGTGGGATTTACCCTTTATTTACTGCTGACAGTCCATCTGTCAGCTCCCGAGCAATGCTGGAAAGGAGACTACACCTGTCAACAAGTCTGTGAGGCAAAGATGGAGCAGATGTTGGAATTTGCACCACTGAAGCTGGGATTTATCATATCTAGCATAAAGCTGCTAATAGAGGAGAAAATGATCACTCTTTAGTTCAGTGCTTGATCGTCTTCTTTTTTTCTCTTCCCTTTCTACTTTCCTGAGTGCATATTCGCTGCTCAGCTTCAACAGAAAGGAGCAAGTCCATGAAGGAATTGAATTTCACTGGTATTCTATCAAAGCAGAATAATGTGTTTAATATCTGTGCTGTGTAGGGGAGGTGGAAGATTCATGCACTCCGAGGAGGCAAGGGAAGGAGATTCATTAAAGCCCGTGCTTTGGTACACTGCAATATAAATCCAACCTCAAACATGTGAAATACATTAAGGAGAGCTGTGATACAAATCAGGAAAGAGCGAGGAAGTCTCAAGTCAAAGGAAGAACAATATCATTTACTATTATGTTATTACTTCTATATATTCTGGTATGTGTTATTAATGGCAAATGTAATGCAAGTGCTAAACATGAAGGTGTAGCAAGGAAATACAGGCTGAAATTAAGTCAGGAACAGTGAGGTTTCACATCTCACCTCGATGACAGTGAGGCTGTGCCACGCTCTCCCATGAGGAGGGGTTGGGCTCCATCGAAGCATTTGGCAGCAATTGGAACACAGCACTGGGCAAGGGATGGCAGGGAGCAATCCTGCTGTGCTGGTGAGGGGTCAGCTAATAACCCTGTGTTCTGCTTGCTAAGTGTATTCCTTCCCCAGGGCACCTCACACACATTAAGTAACTTATCTCCACGAGGGACACCTTATTTAGTGTTGTTATCCCCACTGCACTGCTGGGGAAACTGAGTCAGGGCCCCTTGTTTGCCTGGGAAAGCTGACATCAGCAGCCAGCTCAGCCAGCCCTACCTACAGCATCAGTCATGTCCATCAAATGCACGGTTCCCCACGTCCAGCTTCACGTGTGCATGAAGAGCAGAGGCTGTGACATGCTGTAACAGGCCAAAACTGAGTGTGAAGCTGTGCTTGCTTTTCACACTCACACGGCCTTGCTTGCTCTGACTCCCAAAGACACTTGTGCTCGGTGTTTCAGTGGCAGATGTAACTTGGATTTGCATGAACATTTTGGGAATCCATAACGTTTAAGAGTGGATGTCAATGGCATTGAGTGCAGCCATTGGATAACAGCCCCTCACTGCTGGAAAAACTGCAAGCAAAGCCGAGGCATTGGGTTTTTGCTATAAAACAGAAACTATTGATCCTGTAGCAGCGATCCGCTCTGTGTGCAATATTCCTATTGCATCAAATGAATGATGTCGTTTTAATCACCTTGTCTGAGAGTGTCTGCTGCAAGAAAAATTGTATTCGTGACTTCAGCGTTCCATATGGATTGTGGAGTTCTGAGGGAATCTTGGAGAGAATCTCAGGCTAAACAAGTGCCAGCTGGGAAGCAGGCGCCGGGTACCCCCGTCTGCTGCTGAGTGCAGGCACACACACATCACTCCCATAAAGTCAGACTGAGTAGAAGGTATGAGGATATACATTGGTATTTAAAGTAGAATATATTTCCTGTCAGACAGAAATGTGTATTTATGGGTGACTGTTTGTTTATTGGGGACGTTTCCTGAAATTATTATGTATTTCAGGTGGTGGGCAAGAGGCAGGCATTTACAATCTATCTATGGGTGTGAGCAGATGCATTAGTCATCATTTCGACTTGCTTTCACGAATTCTATATTTTACAACATAAAATGATGTGCTCGATAGTAAAATTAATATTTTTATCAGTTTTAATCTGTCATTTCAGGACAGTTACAGATTTGCCATATCAATAAGATCAGCATCATTGAAGTTAACAGATTTACATTTCTAACTTAATTATGAGCTTAGTCAATTTTACCCGAAGCCTCACTTGAAAAATAAATACTTTGGATAGCGCATCTCACCAACTGCATCTCTGCGGTGCTCCTGAGAGTCACAGTCTGCTCCAGCACTTAAATTAAAGAAAGGAGAGGGGCTGGCTCCCCTGCGATACCTGTTCTGATGGATCCCATCAGTGGTCCGCAGCCCTCCTGCCACGGCACGGCCTTTCTGCCCTCCTTGTTGGCCACAGAGCAAAAAATATAAAGGAGGCATTGCACCAGATGTGACACTTAACTCATAGGCATTCCCACTCAGATGCTGTGTGTGAATGGGAATGATCTCAATTAAGGATTTAGAAGGCTGTGTTAGTTCTTGGACTGTGCTGGGAAAAGGGAAGTGAGAATGATGATTACAAAAGACAACCACAACAAGTGAACTGTAACTGTAGCATGCTTCTTGATTGGAAGTATTTAGAAGGTGGTGCTGGAACATGGAAATCAATTAACTCAAGAAGAAATCATGTTCTTCACCTCCTTCCATGTTTCCTGGCATCCTGGTAGGCTTAACATCTGGGTGTCCTCAAGACATTTGATGCGTTTCATTCATCATACATGACATTTGCATAATGCGAACATCATACTTTATGCAGATGCATCCTTGAATATTTCACAAATTATAATTGCTATTTAAACTTCCCATAAATAAATCCCACAGGGACTTGCCCACTTCTGAATGTGTGAAAATGCAAGGTCCAAAGTGATTCGTTACTTGCACTGGCACACTATAAATTCCCTTTGTATCGCAAGTAAATACACTGTCTTTCATTTTATTTTCTTTCTAAAGCCATTAAAATTCTATTAGCTGTTTGCGAATATTATTTCATGCCATCTGCATTTACTCCTAAGTTGTGATAGCGACAGCTGCAATCATTTGTATGCATTTTCTGTGTACAGTTTGTTATTGAGTAACAGAACCTTCCTCTCGCGTCGCTATAGAAGATATGGCCAAATACAGAGACGGTTTGTTTGTAAATCCAAATCCCCAAAGTATTATTTTATTTATTAGGACAACAGAAGGGAAAATGGAAGATGAGACAAGGGGAAGTGTTTGATGTTATGTGACAAACAGTAACGTTTCTCCTTTTTACTTATTTATTTGCCCCTCAGTTACAGTTTGGGGTTGAAATAAGAGTGGGCACTGTACACGTTTTGTTGCCACATCTTCATTGCCTAAGTCTGAAGGCTTCTGTTGTGTAAAACAGACATTGTTTTAATTGACTGTCTGTTGAATATTGTGTAGGTGCTGAACAGGAATTCAGTCGAATGAGATTTGATCTCCGTGTCAGCGCCTGGTGTGAAGTCCCTCACTTTCAGGTAGCTGAGGACAGAGCCAGTAATTCCAATACAAATTAAATGTCTCCACATTACAGAGCAATAAAATTGGATAGCAACAGGTCAGCGTACCGAGCAGGGGTTCTGCTGTGGATGACTGAACATCCAAACTCTGTTTTATTTCATATTTATTCCTGTGAGCTTTCTCAGTGGGAAATGTAGGTCCATGCATCACATCGGGCGGACGCGAGCTTTGCTTTGAGACCTTCCTTAGGAGCCGTGTGAAAAAATAACTCCAGGGTGAATTTCCTCCAAAGAGAGGTGTTTGTGCCCAGAGGTTGCTTAATTTTGTGAGCGCAGAGCTAGGCAGGTGCCAAAGTGTTTCTGTGGTTTGATGCATGTGCTTGAGAAAGTGCGGCCCTCTCCTGTATGCTTGTGTAAAGTCTGGCTCGCGAATGCTCAGGTGATGAATGCTTCAATATTTAACTGTGATTTACCTGTGGTGAGAGAAGGAAAAATTATGCAAATAGGGTCTGAATCAGAGCAGTGAGCCCCTTTATATTCTCCAGAACACGTCAACATATAATGTTTTATGAATTGCTCACTTTCCTTTGAAAATAAAACACTTTTCTTTTTAGGTGTTCAAGGTTATTCCTAACCATAAATTACGGAGGAAGAGTAACCAGATTAATATGGCCCCCAAGTGGCACAAATTCATACAGAGGTGGGATTTGCTTTCAGGAGAACCTCCCAAGCTGGGAACTGTCTGTGTGAACCGGGAGAAACTGAAGCAGCAGAACCTCTCATTGCAGTGCTTCCCACCTGGATTTGCACTGTTAGCTGCAGGCAGGCTCTGCCTTGGCCTCTTCCCACTGCCCTTTGCTCCAGACCCCCACATCAGCAATACTCCCGGGCCAGGGGCTGCACAGCAGCGTGGGCTGGGCTAAGGGAAGGAGTGGAAATAATGCTGTATGAACCCATTTTCAAACGCTATCATCAGGAGAAGAAAAGCTCTTAAAACCCAGCGGCGTCCTTGGAGTGAGAGCCCTATTCATTCATGTGTGTGGGTAAAACTGAGCTTTCCAAAGGTGAAAACACAATGCCATGCAGAATTTCCACTTCTCTCGTCTCTGTTGTTTGTTCTCGTCCTCTGTGGCCTCAAAAGGGCTCAAACATCTAAGAAAAACAAATTTTCAGTGCGTCACTTTGAATAATCCCAACTGAGTCATCAATTTAAATGCCTCGTTCCTATTAGCACTTTCCATCAGCTCTGCTGAAAAGCTTTGATGAGGTTACAGCCATTTTCAACGTGAGGACTTGAGAGTTTCTGTCACATGCTCTGATGCAGTGTTCCTCCCTGTGATAAAGTGATTGCCTCTACATGGAACATTAAGAAATATTATTTAAGATAGGAAAATGAGAGAAACCACGCAAAAATCGGGACTTCTGTGATAAAACAGGAAACAAGTCTCCCTAATGTTTTACACCACATTAGAAAAAGATCTTTGAGGAATCCGTGGAGGTTAAGAGAGCCAGGAGACAGCCTTCCTGAGTTGCATCCTTCAGACTTGTTGGTGACCTGAGGAAGCAGCACTCCATTTTCATTTGCTTTCTTAAGAGATGTTTTAAGGCAAGAGAGGGCAGCTTTACACGCTACTCCACAATTCTTGCACTTGGCCAAAAGTTGTTCTTGACCTTAGCTCCTATTTATAAGTTTGAAAGCCTACTATTTGGGCCTCACTTTAATGGCTTTTAAAGCCTATGTACGGATAAAAATCGATGGGAAATCAACACTGCAGATGATAAGTGACTGAAAAAATGGAGTCACTGATTGCAACCTGGAGACCTCTGGTGCAAAAATAGCTCTGTAGCTCCATTGAGACAAGCCTCAATAACTCGAATGGCAGACGGAGATGGAGGCTCCCTTGGTGTGTGGATGTTCCTGCTTGCTGGATTTATCAGTAAAAACACAGTCTAGTTTCCATTTGTTATTCTAATATCATGGAAAGTCCATTTGGGGAAAGAAAACAGCTTCGGCAAGGTAGATTCCCATCTTCATCCCATCCAGTCTGGCAAGATGAAATTATTCTTTGGAGCTGATAGGCCTGTAACAGGCAAAGATATGTCTATAAATCTTGGAAACTGCTGTTCTTTAGCTTATGGGTTCATTAATAGAGTGATGGACCCTGGAAGAGAAATTGCCTTCAGTGTGATTGCCATTAGCAGGTTTGTTGACAATGAGCCTTCTGACCTTACCAGGCAGCGAGGCGGCGCAGCGCGTGGAGGGGAGCTTAGAGAGTAATTACCACCATGATACGTCTTGGTCTGAGCTGGAATTAAAACAAAAAGTCCATTTAGTAGCCTTGAAGGTCACTAGTTTTTGCTGCCTGGGTGGGATGTTTTATAGGGATATTGTCGCTGAAATGAAACTTAAAACATGATTCTGTCCTGGTCTGTATTAAGAACGGTAGAGAGGCTGCTGCTTTCTGCTGCTGGCTGTTCATAGGGTGGATGGGTTTGGAGTCTAAAAGGGAGATGGGAGAAGGGTCTGGAGTGTGTGTGATTAGGGCAGGAGGGGGCATTGTGGATGCCTTTAATAATGAGGGATTTCTGATGGCGCAACAGATTTCCCTGTTGTCAAGAGAATAGAATGTGACTGCCAGGTTTGCACCTGTCCAAAGGTGGCAGATGGAAGTCAATAAAATAATCTTGAGAGATGGGAGCTCCTACTCTGAGCTCGCAGAGCTACATGACTTGCTGCAACCTTTTCCCATTATATTGGCTTTTCTCCCTGTCACAAACTGTTTGTTTCATAAGACCAAAATTACTGGAAGATGCTGTGGAGAAATGAAAGTCTAATGATGTCCGATTTATTCTCGATCCTGCTGGCAGTTCAGCCTTTACGACACAGCATATTTTTAATTAGTTTTGAGTTTCCTCTTTGGAAGACCACAGGCTCCAGATGGCAGGTGATGTCATCACCTCTCCTTTATGGGGTTTGGGCCTATCTTGCTTATCTTCAGCTCTCCCTTGTTGCAGTGCAAGCACGGTGAAATGGCAAAAATGGGAAGAAGGGGTTTATGAGAATTGAAAACATCCAGCAGTAGGAAGGGCAGCAGGCTCTCAGCTCTCCCAGAGGGCCTGGATTGGGGAGAGAACAGTTTTACAAAATAAAGTAAGCAAACAAGCAACTGAAATGGTTGGGTGTTCCCAAATTTCTACCTATCAGCTCACTGAAGTTCTGGATCAGCGTGAAGCTGGAATCTCACCAGTGTAAGAGATGTAGTGCACTCTGTGTTGTAGGCTGGTTTATCACTTAGAGGGCAATTAGTACTTTTCATTGCGGTCCCTTTGAAACTTAAATCCTGAAAGCTGGACTTTTCAAATTTCCTAACTCAGTGTTGTGAATGAAGGGGTGAGAACAACTCTGCAGCACTACTAGTCCAGAAAGCGGGTAAGGTCAAGTGTTAGAAGCTTTAGATCAGTATCTTTGACAGCGGAAATGAAGTAGAAAAAAAATGGAAAAATAATATACTCGTATTTATCACTTCTGTCTGCTACTTTCTGAAGCATTGAAAATGCTTTCATCTGCCTCCAGCATCCCACTCCAGTCGCTGCATGCAGGGTGAGCGTGTAATCCTTCTGCTGCAGGACCGCCAGTGACTGATGGCATCCCTCCGCTCCACCAGCTCTGCCCGTAGCATGAATGCTTCAAAGATGCAGGATTAAAAACTGATGCTGCTCCAAGGACGGAGCACGTTTGGTGCCTGAGATCCCATCAGCTGTGGCTCCAGAGCTATCTTAAGGTGCTGGATCCTTGCCCAGCTGAAGCCTTGTACAGTTCCATGGGTTTGCTTTGTTCTTGCAACGTTTTCAACCCTTCAGCACAGTCCCTCTGTTCAGGAAAGGCAGTGATATGATGTCAGAGTGAGTACAAGCATGGTGTATCCTGAGCTGGGTGCTCATTAAAGATCTAAGGGGTAGACTATGGAGACAAACTGACACTGCTTTAGCTCCAGCTCTTTCCTGTTTTCACCAGGGATTCCCTGTCCTGCCCAGGGAACATTTAATGCGTGAAAAACAAATTTCACATCAACAAAGACAGAAAGAAGTCCTTATTGCTAGAACTTGAGTATGAGGTCCATTAACTTTAAAACATGGG
Source organism: Tragopan temminckii (assembly GCA_028571105.1). Taxonomy (NCBI): domain Eukaryota; kingdom Metazoa; phylum Chordata; class Aves; order Galliformes; family Phasianidae; genus Tragopan; species Tragopan temminckii. The sequence continues at coordinate 4,995 of JAOWBP010007030.1, read as the reverse complement.
CTAGCCTTGGAGAACCCTGTGTGTTTTTCATCTGCAGAAGAAAGACCTGAATTAACAGGACCGCACAAATACATCACTGCCCTGAGTAAGTGCTGTCATCCACTCCTGTGAGCACCCCTTCCAGTGGCAGATTCATGGTCCTCAGAGAAATTAAACTCAGTTGTGGGTGGAATCTAATTTCATCCCTTGTCATTAAACATCTGCAGTGTGGGTTTGCTGTCCTACCCGGGTGTTACAGGAAGGAACGTGCTGCTAAAGAGCAGTTGATCATCATTCAGGGAGTTCCCTCTGTTTTCCATGAAAAGCATGAAAACAGGGCTGCTCTTGAGTGCAGGGAGAATATTCCCATTAGGATGTGCTTGGCCGCAGCCTTGAGCCTGGGGTTCCTTCTGGGCCAGGCAGTTGTGCTCTTCCATCTATCTCATGTGCAAAGATGCCCAGCAGCAGCATCCTCCGAGACCAACATTCAGCTTCACATGCTGTATCAGTCGGGAGCTGATAACAGCTATCGGGAGCACAGATATCATCTGAAGTGAATCTTTCATTTCCTGGCCAACTTGCCAAGATCAATGATGCGAAGAATATAGTGCTGCTCTCACTGCAGAACAAATATGACTGTCCTCACTCTGCTTTTTTTTTTTTTTATTATTTACCTCAGGAAGTTTACATTCCAAAGTAAATCTCTTCACAGCAAAGACAAGATCCCAGAGTCTAGTCCACAGAAGTAGCAGCTGGGTCGTGTGTTCTGGGACAGACCAAGACCCAATGGGATTCAGTGACTCGAGCCCATCCCAACCTAGCACTGGGAGCAAGTGGGATGCTGTGCCATCCTTCCCTGAAACCCCAGTTCCAAGGCTGTCATACAGAGCCTGCTGAGCATCTCTTCATCCACGATCCAGGCGGACTCTAAGACCTCTTCCTGCAATGGAAAGGTATCACCACTGTTGGTGATCCTATAAAAACCTGACACCAGGGCACGTTCCTAGCACAGTGCCTTCCGTGAAGCAAATCTGAGCTCATTTAATGAGTAAATGACAATAAATCAGGAACTTCCTGCTGTTCCCAATGACAACACTTCCTGTAATTTGCATGATAAAATTCTGCTGATTTTAGGTAGCGTTGCTCAGGACAGATTATTTGACACCCAGACTGTATGTTAGGGAATAAATAATTTTGCTGTGCTCCTAAGTGATCACAGTCATGAATTCTGATTTGCTGACATTGAGTCCCAAACAAAAGCGCAGAACCTTGTCTAATAGCACTATGCAAAAGAATATTCAGGAAATATTAACAAGTTTCATATGGTAATTTATGTAAATATAAACTGTAACTCAGTTGAAAAGATTCAGTTGAACCTATAGAAAGAGTCTGAAAGTCAAGGTTTTCATGATAAAACATAAATTGGTCTTTACAACCCAACGTTGTGCATCCTTGCACAGAACAAAGAAGGGAAAACCAGAAGCTTCTCCAAAAACCAAAAGCATTTCTCATTTTGGTGTTCAGGATCTTCAGTGATGCAGTTTTCTGGAATTATAAACAGACTTTATCAAGTTGCATCTGCATAGAAGAAACCTTGCAGCTCATTAAGCTCCAGGCTGCTGCTCTCCATGCCACGCTTCAGGACCATTGCATGGCATGGCAGGACCAGGGCTTCAGCCTTCCCTGAGTTCGGAGGGATGGAGACGAGCCAGGAGATGAGGCAGCTCCTTTCTGGCCCCGTCTCTTTCACTCCTGCCACACCAGATCTGCCAGTCAGCTGTCCAAGCCCCGCTGGGCACATAAGATCTTGATGATCTGCTGATGCAGAACGCAATGAAGACATTGGGCTTCATTTGGTTCCGGATGACTTCATTAAGGTCATTTCCAACCTTAGCAGAGCCTCCTCTTCCATCTCCCGCCTGAGTTTTGCAAGGACCGTGTATTTTAATTAAAGATGTTTAATTAGTCTGCCCGTAATCTGTCAAAGCTCTCATGCTGAGGCATAATTAATGTATTGAGCCTCTACCTTGCAGCTTCCATTATATGTATGTTTCCAAAACAAATCTGCACTTGTGTTTGAAAGGACGTTATAATAACAGTTGGGAGCACTTCTTGTTACTAGAATAACAGCATTGTGCATTTATCAAGTGTCATTCCCCTGAGGCTGTCCAAAGGGCATCAGTACGGTGTGTGTGTGCTCAGCACCTTCCAAGACTGAGCTTCAAGCACACAATCAATATTTATAAATTACACTTCAACCTTAAAGCTGTGTGGAACTTTATGGGGAGAGAGAGGCTCTCTTTGGTTTCCAGTAGAAGCAAAATAAGAGTTATACTGAAAGCCAAGTTTTCCATGCTTCAAATCAACGATTAGCTCTTCCAAGCAGCTCTGCTTCCATCTTGGAACCAAAAGAAGTGTTTATATAGTCAGAATCTCTTGGCACATTGTGTCTGATGCTTGACCAAAAACCTATTTCCAGCTATAGGTGATGGTTGGCCATTGGAACTGCCTGCTCTTCCTGCAACTGAACCACGGAGATACACTTTACCACTGCAGAATGAGGGCAGTAATTTAGAGGAAAGGGGCACAGGACCTTCATGATAAAAATAGCACGCTGTCCTCCTGAGATACTGGCTCATTACTGGCTGTGGAAAAAAGGCCATTTACTGAGGCATAAACACCATTCACATCCTCCTTTTTCCTGGCTGCTCTCCCACTGAAATACTGATCCAGGGCAGCACGTGTGCAGTGCACAGGGCTGTGGAGACTGCAGCCGGGGGGGGGAGAAGACGAAATGGAAAACATATTTCAGCAGGAAGATTTCTAAGTGAGATAAATACTGTGAACACTGAATGGAAGAAGTGGTATTTTGACCAACCCTAGTCCTTAAATTCAGATTGAATCGAACAGATCCCTCCGTTCTTTCCCTCTTTAAGCCGTTTTGCAGTCCCCTTCGTGGCACACGAACCATCGCTGCGGTTTCCCTTTGTCTCCACTCCTGCCTTTCCCGGTGCAGAAAGAAAATATTTCACGTTAAGGGGAATATTCACAACGCAGACTTTGAGCAGTGGAACAGCCCTGCTGCTGTACCCAGGTTGGTTTTGTGCGCTCAGGGCACGATGCAGGCAGAGTAATGGTGCAGCTCTCATGCCTTGGCTCCACGTCCATCAACTCTGCTCCCACCCCGCACCTCCCACCCCACGACCAACCCATTCCTCATCCACCTTCCCTCCGCACCACCAGTTATTCTGTGTTAACTAAAAATGGAGACCCAGCCACTTGAGTGTTACTGTGAGCCACCGGTTCAGCCGGATTCTTTATTATTATTAATGATGAAATACTGGGGCTGGGCTGCTAATGAGTCTAAGCTCCCTCCTGTGTGTTTATTTTTCTTCCCCCTTCAAACTGTCATTTCAGAGTAAATTACTTCTCCCTGCATCTTTGTCAGGCAACACTGTACTGCTGCCTCCCCCCATCTCACCCTCTGCTCTAATTTCAGGCTTATTCAGTTTCTCTCAATGCAGTTTACTAAGCAAAGTACAGCATATCCTCCCATCTGTCTTACTTAAGTGGCACGATGCGCCTCAACAGCAGATAGAGACATCATTTTTATTACGCTGAGTTCTGGTTCTTGTTTTTTTCTCTGAATTATTTACTAAGCCATTACCAGAAAAGGGGGGAGAGGTGTGGGGTTAGAGGAGGAGGAAAAAAAAAAAGCAGTTTTAGAGGGGCAGGAGGGGGCGGTGGGGGAAGCAAACAATTTTTCAAGCATCACTCAAAAACTGCTGCGATTTTCTCGCCTTTGTTCCATCTCGTGCTAAACATGTTTGTGTCAGGCAAACAACCCACGTTAGATGGAATTTCACACCATCCGAGGCATCAGTGTCTCCAGCCTTAATGTGTATTATGTTCAAACATGCAACGTAATCCATCAAAAACCCCTGCAGACCTCGCGTTTTCCTCCAGATTTATCCACATGCAGCCTCCCTCCCTCCCTCTCGGTGCTCACGTAGCCGGCCTTCTGTCTGTGGGTTTTGTTATTTATTTGGAAACAGCTGAGCAGATTCACAGTCAGTGTGTGCTGTCGCAGCTCTGCTGGCTCCGTGCCTGAGGATTTATCCCAGCAGAGGGGACTCACTGGCTGCTGGCTGCGGGATTAACTCGGGGTTGAACTCGGGCTCTGTTCCGAGAGCAGCCAAACTGCCCAACCTGCTCACATCAGAGCTTCTCCAGCAGGTCAGAAAGCCACGCTGCCACTGCCTGCCTGCAGCCCAGACTCGTGCAGAATAACATTGCATTGCTTGGAGGACAGTATTGAGATAGAGCCTGAGGTTTGGTGTGGTGAGCAAAGCAGGAGAAGCCTGTCCCAAAGACTACTGTGCCCGACCCTCCACGGGAGCAGAGCTTTCTGCTCAGTTACAGAAAGTTAACGTGCACAAATGCAGAAGCAATAAAATCGAAACAGGCAGGAAGAGCTACATTGGATATGTGGGTTGTGGATGCCCCATCTCTGGAGGCATTCAGAGCCAGGCTGGATGTGGCTCTGGGCAGCCTGGCCTGGTGGTTGGTGACCCTGCACGTAGCAGGGGGTTGGAACGAGATGAGCATTGTAGCCCTTTTTACCCAGGCCATTCTGTGATTCTATGATTATGATTCTATGGATTTGAAACTCGAGAAAAGCAGTTAACCCCCCGAAAAGAATGCTGAAGTAAGTGCCATTAGATTAACAGGGAGGTATTTACATCAGTTCAGGATGGTGAACTACTGAGATACAGTTCACAGAGCAGTGCTGCGGTGACAGACACACCTGTCCCTGCTGATAAGGCTCTGCGATCTCCAGTGAATTTTGAACATTCAGAGGGGTCTGTCTGGGGTTTCTATTAGAAACAGTAGGAAATACTGTGGCATCTTTAAGTCTGCTTTTCATTGGAGACCTCGTGTGTCCCTCCAGGCTTGCTTGCTTTCAGCCCCGTCCCCCACTGTTCATGTTTTCCATGTTGTCCACGGTGCACGTCT
>JAOWBP010006932.1:0-25688 GCA_028571105.1 Tragopan temminckii | reverse complement strand
CGACCTTTACTTCACTGACAAGCCCTTCTCTATTAGTGAGAACGAGGTCCAGCATCACCCCTCCCCTCGTCGGTTCTGCTTTAAAGCAGTTAGGACTGAGTAGTAATTAGGAATAGATAATAGATCACTATTCTAATCAGGATTACTAAGCATTCTCTTCACCTTAATTACAGTATTTGTAAAAGAGACTAAATCTATGGTTGGTACAGAAAAATTAAGACTGATGGCCACCAGTTGCTAGCTTTGTAACTATGGTCTCTGAAAAAGTCATGGGGCACCACTGGACTGTCCTGGGAGCACACTGAGATGGAAATGTGACCCCAAAAGCTGTCCTATAGCACTGTGCTCCCCAAGACACAAAGCAGCAGGACTAGTTGGTGCTGCACCCTCACTGATGGCAGACAGGTTAACTGTTGATAGGTGACTGCAGCACAGGCACCAAGTCTGTTGTTTGTAATGAACACAACTCTTTATTTTCCTTCTCTCATTCCCCAGCCTGTGAGTGTGTCTGCAAAAGCCCCCAAGCAGACACAAACTATGTTCACTAATGCTGTAGCCTTACTGGAAGCTACTTGGTCATATAAACATTCTGCTAGCCCAAAGCAAAAAAAGAATCTGATTCTCAGTAATGCTTGTTAGTTTGGGTCCAGCATGTGCAAGCATGTCTGCCTAGCTTTCATTCAGAGATTGATTGTTTCCAGCCAAATCCAGGCATAGGCAGAATGAGGCAATGGCAGTACATAAAATGCCTTGTAGACATAACCAAAGATTTCCTCAAGGTTTTTAAAAATGTGATGTTCTTTTAACACATCACATTCATAGCGAGTGAGTTAAAACTAAGCAAAATGATGAATTAGCTCTCCCTGTTTAGAATGGGAATCTTCCTAGAAGGGTTGCTTGGTTTGTATTGTAGGAATCTGAAACCAGTCATCCTCATGCTGTCAGTTATTCTGAATCTAAGATAGCAGTTTATGTTCCTGAGATGAACTTCAAATGCTTGCAAGTAGACAGACTGGTGTGACTGAAGACACATGATAGTAGGAGAATGATTTTTGTTTTTGTGACAGTTTGTGAAAAATGATCATAGAATCATAGGCTAGCGTAGGTTGGAAGGAACATCAAAGATCACCTAGCTCCAACCACCTACCATGGGCAGGGCTGCCACCCACTAGATCAGAATGCCCAGGGTCCCATCAACCTGGCCTTCCACACCTCCAAGCACCCACAACCTCTCCAGGCAGCCTGTGCCAGTGCCTCATCATCCTCTGTGTAAAGAGTTTCTTCCTAATAGCTAACCTAAATTTTCCCTCTTTTAGTTTGCCTGGGAACTGCTAAGTCACAGCCTGAATCAACAGTTGAGCACCAGGTGAGAAGGTGTGGCAAACCCAGGGAGCTCAGGTGTAAGCCATGTACCTGAGTGACCAGAAGTTGACCTTGGATCCACCCCCTCCTTGCCCTCATTTAAGGGTTACCAACTGAGGGAGTATCATCTCTCTAGAGACTGTGATCCTTTTGAGCTGTTGCTGGTTGTAGGAAGGGGTGAGCTAATTTTTCTTTGTTATCTTTTATTGTTTCATAGTGCTTATATCCCAGTTGAAGGCACTGTTATTGCCTTCTTTTGCCCCTTGTAATTTAAAATCATTTTCCCTTGTCCTATTCCTATCAGACTATGTAAAAAATCTGTCCTCCTCTTGCCTGTAAGCTCCCTTCAAGTACTGGCAAGCCACAATGAAGTCTTCCTGGAGCATTCTCTCATCTAGGCTCAACAAGCCCAATGCTCTTCAGCCATAATTAATGAAGTGTTATAGGCACACTAGGCTTCATAGAGGCTGGACCCCATCTATACACTGGAAAACAAAGCTACCTACTTGGGAATTGCACTCACAAGGGGATGAAACCCTGCCCCTGTTTAGTGTAACTGGGAATGCTGCTGTAAGGGTAACCACATTTATTTTTGTCTGACTTTAAATAAATGAATTTAGAAACGCAGAATGGTGGTGTGACTATCTGACGTCTCGATCATGAATGCTAATACTGTTCCACATTGCCTATCTTGGTTATTAAGCTTTTCTGAAAGCTTAAGGAAAAGACATCTTGATTTTTATTCAATGTGCTATGATAAAAATGAAGAATACTAAGGAAATTTTGAATTCTTCCTTAGAAATACTTCATCTAAATGAATCCCAATACTTAAAATCAGAACTCCATTTACATTTTTGTTTTCAACCTGCCTCATGAATGTAATTTATTTGACCCATGCACTGAGTTTCTGGTAGCTCCTATAATAGAATTATTAAATGTAAATACCTTTTCCTTATCAGGCTTATTAAAATATTTCAGGAGGAGATTTTCATCATTCCTGAAGAAGAAATTGGCATTTTAAAGTTGGGTAGTTCTCTCCACTTTAGGAATTGGTTTATTGTTTTCAGACTGAGGTGGTATTCTGGCTACTGGACTGTCACTGTAGTGATTATTTATCCTATGCTAAATGCTTTCCCTTTTGTAGCACAGCCAACTCTCTTTATCTGTATGTTAAAACAATTTCTTCTTAAGTGACTCCACTTGAAAGGCATTGACTGCTTCCTATGGGGACTGATGTTGACATTCCTTATTACCTGCAGAATTATCTCATCAGATGGCCTGCAGTGATTACAATAGTCTGGGGCATTGTCTCTTTCCAGGAAGTTGCCCTCTCAGTACTTAACTAGACATTTCATTATAAATCAGTAGTAAGCTTTGAGCCTCATCTTCCTCAAAGCACCAAAACCATTACAAAGTTTCTAGCAGTGTTTTCCATTCACTTTTTTCCTTCTCATTTCTGAATACGCTGGTAACAATTTCAGCAGGCTCTGTTTGTGCATTTCAAACAATTCTGCACTTATACAGTGTGACATCACATAATCTCACGAGACAGGAAAAAAAAAAAAAAAGGTGACTGATGGACTTCTGTGTAAAAAAAATCTGGCAATTATCAGGTTTAATTCAGTCTTGTATTTATCTTTTCCTGCACTGGAGTGACAGAAAAGAATATTCAACAAGGTACATTGCTTACCTGGAAGGCAATTTCTTTGGAAAAGGGATTATAATAAGCTGTGTATTTTTCATGTATAAATCCTCAGGTATGAGGAGCTCCTTGGTTTTGATGACTGAGTTACAAAAGAGAGGTTAAGAGTTGCTAATGATAACCAATCAATTCCCTTGTATTTTGCGTGAGGTTCTGGGAAGCAGTTCTATAACAAATAGATTAGAGAAGAAGAATGTTTCCACCAATGCTGCTGCTTGGATATTCAAGGAGGATGAGAATATAGACATGCTATCTTCAAACTGGCAGTATCCAAGAAGTTGGTATTCAGAGCTCTGAGTAGATGAAACAGTTGCACGTTGCGTCATATATTCATGTGTTTAACTCACTTCAGTCATGTTATCTCACGCAAATTGCACTGAAGTTGGTTACTGCTCACAAATAAATTCCTCCTTTTTCACATTGCAGATGCAGTACATGCATGTGCCAAGTTCTGGAGTACAGGTAAGAATGACATAGCCATGTGTTACAAGTATATTCAGAGATTATGAAGACAAGAAGAAGAACTGAGAGAATCTAATCTGAGTTCTCATGTAATGCTGTCTTTACATCCCTATAATGGTTCGCTGGAAAACATCCCATTTTGACTTAAACACTTTTTTCTGTATCTGTGTTAATCAGCAGTGCTCAACCACGAGGAGCTGACCTTGTTTATCCTGAGATGATAACCACCAGGCTATTGGCTGATGTGAGGGAATGGGCTGGGAAATGTATTTTAAAAATTGCCCCATTATAGGCTACTATATTTCTCTCCAGGCACATGCTCCCTGTAGTCTGTGCAACTGAACATCTTGTCTTCAGACTTCTTGCCATTTTGTTCTCATTTGGTTCAGCACTCCAGAAGCAGGCCTCTTAAACTTGACTCACTGCCACGTTTTCTTTCACCCTCTGAGCTGACGATCCCGTCTTTGTTCCTCTAATGATTTTGCTTCTGCTTCCAATTTTCAGCTGTAATTCTGTTTCCTCTCCCTCTGCTCTTTGTGTCCATCCCCTGCTTCTTCCCCAGCCTTGGTCTTGTACATCAAAGAAAAAAATTGTCTTCTCTGTCTGTGTTTCTTTAAACGCTCTGTATATTTGGCCACTGTGTCTCCCTTTTTCAGTGATGTAGCTTAGTCACTGCTTTCTTGCAGTCATTTCTAATTCCTCTTCTTGTAATGACTTTCCTTGCATTTGCAGATAAGCATTTCAGGATCCACCCCTGCAGAGAAGCTTGGACTAGTTGCCTTCCCTGGGGACTCTTCCTCCTGCAGACCAGGCGGGTGGACGGCCCCGTCACTCCACTTGTGCACCTCATTCCTGTGCCTGCTGTCCCAAGCACTTCCACGCCCCAGTCCTGTTCTTTATCAGTGCCTGTTGTTTCTCCCCTCGCTAAGATAGAACCCACCCCAGCACAGTCCCAGCAAGCTGACCCCTCCCCCGTGCTCTCCTGCAGTTCCTGTTCTGCTTTGCTTCTCTGTGTCAGTCTTGGCTGATCAATGTTTTGGGGGAAATTCTTCACTCTGCTTGATTTGTATTTTCTCTCTCCATCCGTGTTTGTGTGGAGGGGGGGACAGGCCTGCTCAGCAGCAGAAGCCAAAGAAACTTCCATTCCTTTGGCTTGTTAGAAGTTGGGGATAGCTAAAAACATATTCAGAATTTCCCCAAGAAGACGCTTGAAATGTGCAGTAATGTGCAGCATTAAACGATTATTTTTTTTGTGACAGCAGTTTCCTGCTTCCCAAGGAGTACAGAGCACTCCTGTCAGAGAGCTGCTACTGTCCCAGGAGCATTGCACGTATCCCACACCCTGGCTGTGTCTGTGCTTTGTGGCAGAAGAGCATCCCAAAACCTCCCTGGGTGACAGAGCAGGGCCAGCCACTAGAAGGCAACGTGGTCCCACAAACAGCCACGTTAGCTCCCTCAGAGCAAGAGACGCTGAAGCCTGCACTTCTGCTTGGGGTGATCACTTTTGTCACTCACATCTGTAATTAGAGGGGATCTACTAAAAACGTGAGCTTTGCTCTGGCAGAGATTGTGGCGCCATTCATGAAGCAGAAGGTAAGAAGTGATCTCTGCAGGCATGCAGGCGTTTCAACCTTGTGCTAAAACAGCATTTCCAGTATTTGTCAGCTGTGTTAGCAAACTAGGCTGAAGGCAATTTATCGGAAAAGAGTTCAATGAAAATAGCAGTCTCTTGATAATCACTATTGGTTTTGTAGACCTGAAGCTCCTTATGACTGTGTGAGGAGGATTTGCTGTGCCAGCTTGCTCCTGTGGACAGTTAGCAAGGAACACTCGTTTCTATCAAGAATTTAATGCTGCCAAAGCGTAGTGAATAAATCCATATGTCTGGGTGGGTCTATGACTTCAAAATAGACACAGTGCTCCTGTTTCACCTTTTCCCTTTCTTCTCTCTTGTAGCTGAAAGACTCTACAGATGGTCCTCTCTTTATTTGTGTGTTAGAAGTTGTATAAAGCTCCTCTGAGTATTTTCTGCCTTTTAATTCTCAAGAAAACATTGAAATGGAGAAAATCTGCTCTGTGGATTAAAAGAATGGAGCCCAATTAGCACAGCTCTCAGTGTTGTTCCAAACTAAGTATCATACATCTCTTAAATGGACCATCTTGATCGACTGTCACCTGTTTTTTGTTCGTTTGATTTGTTTCTCTTGTTTTGCCTAGCAGTCACCTTGAATTCCACTCTCTTAGCTGTAACTGTTTCATTTCTTACACTGCCCTTTGTCTTATGTGTGAGTAACAAGGCCTTTTGTGTCTATTCCTTTTTCTCACTTGTGTTTCACATTCAGGCAGCTGCTGCTGGCTCAGGGCTGGGGAGCAGCCACAACGTAACTCCCAGCAAGCAGGAAGGTCAGGGAGCAGAGGGGAAGTGCTCTGGCAGCAGGTGAGTGGCCCCTCTCCCCAGTACTCCTCCCGTTTTCCATCAGTTTGTGGATCAAACAAGAACGTCTATTGTAGAATTTAATAGGGCACCCATATTTAATTAAACCTGATGGAAAGGGGAATGAAAAAATAATCGCTTATGGCTTTGAGAGTAGAACCTCACCTGTTGCAAGCCAGGGCACACAGTCCCTATGTCTTTGCTGACAGTACCTGACACACAGCTGCCTTTTGCACAGCTCCAGTCCCCGTCCTGTACCAAGCCTTTGGCTCCTCGGATGTGACTCACAACTCTCCTGTGCTGTATCAAAGTGCTCTACAAGGAACTGAATGCTGTGCCGTAAGCATTTTTTCTCATTACTGTTGTGCCTGCATGTCTGTGGGTTGTGTGTGCCTGTGATAAGAGCCATCCATAAATCAGAAATCTGCCTGGGGACATCTCCGCATCTCCTGGCTTAGCAGCATGGGGCAAACCTACCCAGCCAGGGGACAGCATGCTCCCAGGAGGGCTGGGCTACCTGCACGGTTGGGTTTTTGCTCCAGCAGGTGCAGAACCTGTTGTTTATTTAACAAGGCTGACAGCAGCTGCTGCTCCTGCTCCAACACAATCAAAGGATGTGTTGTTTGGCAGGAGGTTGCCAGGTGCTGGCTGTCCTGTATGCTGTGACAAGCAGGGCAACATTTCATGCAAACACCTGCCAGAATCCCAGGCAAACCGGTACTAACGGGCTATTATGTACCTGCCATTAAGCCATTTGTGGGCTCAGCTGACAGCAACATGTGCACACCAGCTATTGCAGAAAGCCCTCAGCGAGATAAGATACGGCCGCATTTCCCTGTCTCCAGCAGATGCAGGGCCAGGATGTCTGAGAAAAAACAGCAGTTCCTTCAGACTCCCCTCCTAAACACACAGTGCCCAGACCCTGGGTGAGTTTGCTCTTGCTGGCGTCAGGAGAACGACTTGAAGTAGTAAACATGGGGCAGGCCCACCAACTGCTGCCCAATTTTCAGTGCTGGACTGTTTTTTCACTGAGAACCTGGGTTTGGGATGGGCTTCCTGGCCTCCATGAATGCGATGGGCAGGTGTGTAAGTAAGCCATTTAATGGATTTGCATATAGAAACTCTGCTCTTTTAAGAGAGATTAGTACAATCAGCACCGTTAATCACAAATGTCTCCCTGGAAAGAACAGATGCTACTAGAGAAAAATCAGGTCTTTGAGATATTTTATGATGATTCTTAGAATTCTGAGAACATGTGAGATGACTGATGTTAGCACTTGGTGTATAAGAACCAGATATGCTGCTGCAGCTGCCCTTCGAGAGTGTAACTCAAGGAAAGGGGCTGTGACTTCTTTGAGGTGATCAACAGAAGCACAGATGGCTGAGGTGGGCACCTCTGGATGGGCACCTGGACCACCATCTGGTCCAGTCCCTGCAGAAGTAGGGACACCTAAAGAAGGGTGCCGAGGCCCATGTCCAGGCAGGAGAATGGGGTCCCCTGTCTTGCAGTGATGCAACCAATAATAACAGCATTAGTCACAGCAAAAGGAAGATTTTACCTTAAGCATCATGACTTAGGAGTTTATTTTTCCTGAGTGCTTAAATATAAATGGGTGTTCTGCTTTATGAAGTTTGAGACTGTCATTGGGTTGCTGTTCTGAATATTTTTGTTTGTTTGTTTTTGAAAGAAAAACATCTTGATAGCTGTGCTGAGGCCAGTAAGGCCTGGATGAAGTTTAACAAGACCAAGTGCTGGGTCCTGAACTTTGGCCACAAAAACCCCAAGCAATGCTACAGGCTTGGGGCAGAGTGGCTGGAAGACTGTGTGGGAGAAATGGACCTGAGGATGCTGACTGACGCTCAGTTGAACATGAGCCAGAAGCGTGCCCAGGTAGCCAGGAAGGCTGCACCTTGAGTACTGTGTTCAGTCTTAGGCCCTCCACTACAAGAAAGACATTGAGGCCCTGGAGCACGTTCAGAGAAGAGCAGTAAAGCTTTGAGGGGTCTGGAATATAAGCCTTATGAGAAGCAGCTGAGGGAACTGGAATTCTTCAGTCTGGAGAAACCTTATTGCTCTCTATGAAGACATGAAAGGAGGGTGTGTCAAGGTGGGTATCAGTTTCTTCTCCCAGGTAACAGTGATAGAACTAGAGGGAATGGCCTCAAAGTTGTTCCAGGTTAGATATAAGGAAAAATTTCTTCTCTGAAAGAGTGGTCGGGTGCTGGAATGGGCTGCCAAGAAAGGTAGTAGAGTCACCATTCTGGAGGTGTTCAAGAAACATTTAGATGTTATAGTGAGGGACATGGTTTAGTGCGAAAATGTTGGTGGTAGTTGGATGGTCGTACTACATGATCTTGGAGGTCTTTTCCAGTGTTGATGATACACTTCTGTGAAAAGAAAAAACCTTGCTCATAATGTTGTTGTGGTAGCAGTTGATAAATTGTTGACCTTGATGGAGTAATGAGTTCACCACCAGTGCCAGCACTGCAACATGCCCCGGTTCCTGCAGACCCCACCAAAACACTTCTGTCTGAAGATCTGTGTGCATTCTGTGACCACTTTCTCACATTCAGGCAGATGGATGGTGTGCATATGCCCACTAGTGTGGCTACTTACACATTTTGAACTGTTCAGTGGAACAGTAGATATTCACAAACTTAAGTAAGGTTTTAGATTTCTTTAATTTTGCAGCAAGATAACCCTGCTATTGCTTAACAGGTGAGCATTCTAGGTGTAATGTAGCCACATTCTTTCATGAGGAAGGGAATGGGCCTTATCTGGACTCACTTTCCATGTATGGTGAATGTTTGAAAGAGCAAATGCATCTTTCTTCCTTATTGAAAGTAAAAACTGCAGTCTCTTGCCCCCTGCAGTTTTTAGTGAATATTGTACATAAATGATTTATTTCTTTCTTTAGAAAGGCTTTGCTCTGCACAGCAGCTGTCACCTTGGGATTTCTCCCTCCCCCTCTTGCAGAAACGTCACTCGAAGCCATTTGGCTCAACGTGAGCACAACTCCAAGTTGGCTGTGTTAATTTCATTAAGCTTCATGTGCTCCTTAACATTCCCTTTCATCTGGTGAGGATGTTGGTTAATATGCACCATTTGTGATTAAGGTCACACTTACAGGACTATCACAGGGAAATGTGCAGATGAACGTGCACTCCAGAAACACTGCTCTGCTGTTTGCCCATGACGTTCAGCTCTTAACAGTTAAAAGAGCAACAACAGCAAAAAGCCCCACAATTTCACTAATAATAATAATAAAAGAGATTTTTTGAGTCACTTCTTAGTTTAAATCAAGAATGCTAACTATTCCCTTCTAACAGATCCTCTCTCCATTTACTGAGGTAGGGAAATCTCCCCTTGCCAAAGAAGCAAGAGGTCAACTGAAGGTTGAGGCACTATGTAGGTTAAAATGGACCAAAAGGAGCTGACCTACAAAAAGTCAATAACTCAGTGGGATGGCAGGGTTCTCTTGCTGGCTGCCCTTCCTCAGGGAAGAAAAAACTGTGTCACACAGAGTAGTAACTTTTAGGAATGCTGTGAATTGTGATTCCTATTTTTATTTTTTTAAAAAAAGTTCAAAGTAATATTCTGAAATAAGGCCACTAGGTGAGTTCCTGTGTAAAGGCCAAGAAAATACAGTTGCTGTCATGAGATAAAAGACAAAACTAATATGAGTAACAGGACAGAGAAACTTCAGAAGTAGATGATGTATCAAAGAGCAGAACAACAGAGGTTGATAAGGAAGAAGATTAAAGTAGAATAGGAAAAGTAATCAGAGGAGGTCTCAAGTGAGAGCTGTTGGAGGATGAACTACAGAGAGGAAGAAGCCTTTGAGCCGTTAAATGCACCTCGAAGTGTAGTCGTGCCTTTACTGATGGTCAAAATCACACCCACTGAAGTGAGTACAAAGATTTCAACTGATGCAGAACTGAGCCTACAAAGACCCTCGGCAGCATCACTGCTGGACATGGCACATGTCACCTGCTGATGCTCTGCTGGTAACAAAGAGGAGCTGGAAAACTGTTACCAACACAAAGTACATGCAGCTCAGCTGTGCATGGCTTCTGGGAATTCCTCTTTTTAGGAATGCTGTTAACCAGAGGACCTGGAATCAGCCATAGAGTGCTTGAACTCCTGGGGGAGATGAGAAAGTATATATGGTACTCATTGCAAGCTTTGGTGTGCAATCGTAAGTCGGTGTCTTGTGGAGAGAGACCTCGAATGTGAAGAGAGTAGGCTTATCAGCAATCAAAGTGAAAGGTGATATGCCTGCATTAACATTGGGATTATGATCACTAACATCCACTGTTTGGTCTCCATAAACATTCAGCAAGCGTCAATGAATGTCAATGGAAGCAAATTTTTCCACATGGAGGTACTCAGTTAAACAACTTCCTTTCATCTGCACTTCCATGTCAGACACCACTCTGTCAGACTGCCCCTCTGCTGCCATCCATCACACAGCAATAACTTGTAGCAGAATATTGTTGGGGAAGTTCAACCTCTACTGCTATACTGCCAACATCTGCCTCTGACTTTGTGGGCCAACATAATAAAATAGGAGGCATTTCTTTTGGAGCAGTCTTTGCATGTATGTCATTATTTAGCAATACAGTTCTATGACTTTTGAAGGCCGCAGTAAAGGATAAGGGCTGGGACATGGGAGCACATTTGTAAGAACAAAGTTTTCAAGCACGTGGTGGCAAGAATTGAAAATGAAACCAAGAACTCAAAGAAAAAAGAAGCTTCATATGAGAAGATCACTTGTTTACAGGTTTATTATTTTTTTTCTGCCTGTTAAACCTAGCAGTATAGGTAAAATAACCATTATAGAATGGCCCTTCTGCTCTGCTGGAAGGTGAATGGCTGCAAGGGTGGGAGTGAACATTAGCTCAGTCCTCTCAAAAAAAAAAATTTGACTTAGACCCTTGCCCATTCAGGGGGAGTGTTAGAAGGATGGTCAAGTTCCAGAATACTGAGCTGTACAAGAAAAGAGAGCAAAACAAAAATGTCTAAAGGGATGAGATTATCTACTGACAATGGACAAATGCATGGTTCAGATGGAACCTTGTAGGCCTGCTGAACAGCAAATGATTGTCTTCTCCTGCATGTGAACAGGCAGATGAAGTCTGACCTGTTCCACTGCTGCTGCTAAGAGAGACACAAATGTGAGTGCTTGTGCAAAGTAACATTTACGTGACAATTCTATCAAATTTATGAAGATGGTATAATTTACATATCACATTTGGATTATGTCACTTGTTTGCATAGCAATCCCGCTTTTCTTCTCCTGCATTTCAAAACTTCAGATGTTACAACTGTAAGCAAATATTGAATATTTGGTAACTACTAGCCTTTCTAAAGACATCATTTAACCAAGGGACCATGTAGTATTTATTAATGGCAAGAATATTAGTGAATGTGTAAAAGATATGCAGAAAAAGTGGAAAGCACCAAGAAACGTTTTTAGAACAAAAACTAGGCATTGGCTTCAAAGTCTTCAAGAAGAGTATGTCAGCGATAGATAATGGTCAGGGTTGAGGTTTGCTTTCCACTAGAAAATGAGCTTCAGTCTTGAAG
Source organism: Tragopan temminckii (assembly GCA_028571105.1). Taxonomy (NCBI): domain Eukaryota; kingdom Metazoa; phylum Chordata; class Aves; order Galliformes; family Phasianidae; genus Tragopan; species Tragopan temminckii. The sequence goes on along the minus strand of JAOWBP010006932.1, from coordinate 14,138 downwards.
GGGAACCAGGGAGTGGAGTTATGGGGTTGTGAAGATTTATTTCTCCTTATAAGGATGATGACTAGCCCAAAGAGGGCAAGTGAGAATCTGGGGAATGAGCACGCCGCTGGTCTGTGAGGTGGAAGGACCTCCACAGAACTCAAGAAAGTAGGCGGTACCTGATAAACAATTGTATATTCTTGATTGTAGAAGAATTGTGCACTCAGAATTTATTCAAATCCCTTTTTGTTTGTTTGTTTTCATAGAATCATAGAGTAATAGAATTGTTTGGGTTGGAACAGACCTTTAAGATCTTCTATTTCCAGCCCCTCTGCTATAAGCTGGGACACCTCCCTCTAGACCGGGTTGATCAAAGTCACATCCAGCCTGGCCTTGAATGCTTACAGGGAGGGGACATTCACAACCTTGCTGGGCAACCTGTTCCAGTGTCTCACCACCCTCATAGTAAGGAATTTCTTCCTAATATCTAGTCTATCTTGCCTCTTTCAGTTTGAAACTGTTTCCCCTTGTCCTGTTGCTATATACCTTTATAAAAAATTCCTCCCCAGATATCGAGTAGGCCTCCTTCAGGTACTGGAAGGCCGCTATAAGGTCCCATTGGAACCTTCTCTTCTCCAGGCTGAAGAGCCCCAGCTCTCTCAACCTGTCCTCACAGGGGAGGTGCTCCAGCCCTCTGATCATCTTCATGGCCCTCCTCTGGATCCACTTCAACAGCTCGATGTCCTTCTTGTGCAGTGGGCCCCAAAACTGGATGCAGTACTCCAGGTGGGTGTGTTTTGATCTTGCAGCACCACTGAGTGCAGTATGGGGTTGCTTTCTGCCTCAAAAAAGAAAGCAAGCTGCTGCATGGAAGAAACACTGTCGTCTCGATCAGCACTGGACAGTTCCTCCATGAATCACTCAATTTCCCACTTAACTGGGGACATGATGCAAACAGTGATTTGATGACCAACTTTTGCTCTCTTCAGCCTTCCTTTCACCCCCTCTCCTCCTTGTCAGTTACACTGTCACCTGTTCTATGCCCTGTGTTGTCCTTATCTCATGTCTCAACCATGAAATCTCATCTTCTTCAATACAGCAAGAAGGGATTGAAAAAGCAAGGTGTTTGAAGAAGTAAAATGCAAGCTAGATTTAAAAGATTCAGTTGAAGAAGGAGTGCCATATTGATTAAGTGTAGTGTTCTCATTCAATGAAATTAATTGTACACTCCCATTATTAATTCCTTTTACTTTCAGTTACATCAATTAGTATGTAAAACAGATAAAGGGAAGAGGAAATGGTTGGTATTTTGCCTTCAGCAGCCGGCAGTGAAATATGTTAAGCCATCAAAAGGTATATGTGCTGCAGATCATTTCTCCCCTTGAAAAAAAAAAAAAAAAAAAAGTGCCTGCCATTAAGGAGCTAGCAAAGGAAAATGAGCCAGAAATTTCAGGTAGAGGGGCAGTGCTTCAAATGCACATTTTATGCTGCTAAAGCGATCCACAGTGCTGTGACCAAAATCCCATTAAATGGAACACTTTCTATTTAAATCTTTCTATGACATGTTTCTGGTATTACAGTACAGAGAGTCACATAACTGTCAGGCTTAGAGACTGCTCTTCTTTTCTTCCTTGAGTAGCTCTGCAGACTCAGACTGTCACATCCAGTCCAGGATGTCAGGCTAAGTACTACATTTCTGGGCTCAACACCTTCCCTTGGACAGCTTCAGCTTACACAGCTCACCCAGTGAGGAATTAGTGAGGTGAGGAAACCCAAGACCTCTCACAGGAAGCTGCCACACTGTTGTCCTTTCCAGTCAGCACTTCTATACATCCCTCATGGGATGGACTCCAGCATGGTGTTGCTGCCCTTCTCCGTGGGCATGTCAACCTGGCCAGTGGTGAGTGAGCAGGAATAACTCAGAGGAAGAGCTGTTGGCTGCTGCTCTTGCAGTGCCCCTCTGGGTGTCTGAGGCATGCTGTGGCTTCTGATGTGCACAAACAATAGTTTCTCGCCATGCAGGGTAGCAGACTGCAGCGAGTTACAATTAAAGTCAGTGTTTACCCACTATCATCATCCGACATTATCTGAAATGCCACAATTTTAGCTTTCTTTCCAGGGCTGATCTCAGCGTCTTGGATACACTTAATGCTGATTCACATTAAATGCTTGCTGTTAAATGCTTTTAATAGTCCCAAGTGCTGTGTGTGCCGAATGGAGAGTGCAGGACTTGGTTCAGAGGAACAGAGAAACAGATGTTTAACTAAATCTTAAAAAACTGTCATCTTGAGCTCCCGGGTTATTGACAATGCTGAAAACAACAAAAAAGAGAATGAACTCAAAATGATGATGTCTATGAGTCTTCCTTTGTATACTGAACTGCCAAAATAATTTTTTACTTTCTGAATAGGAACAGCCACTTTTTTTCCTAATTCAAGTGCTTCCATGTAATCTGCACTTCCACAATATAGATCTATAGCATTATTATCCTATTAACCTAGTTTATAAAATATGTAGAAAACTCATTATACGTGGGATTCCTCCTAGAAAGAGCTTAATTGAACAGTGGTAGCCAGTAGCCCAACCAGAGCTCTTGTTTTAATCAGAAGAATTTGACATATTGGTGTGCTTTCTTCAGTTTCTCATGTCTTGCAGTTAGATACTGAACTTTTGCTGTGGTTTGGATGCCGTAACCTTGGTTTTCCCACTTCATCTCAGAATATGAGCAACACTTAGGAAAGAAGAACCCTGGAGGTAATCATTCAGTGTCTAGATAAAGTGGTCTGAATCCCTGAATGGGCATAACCATTGCTGGTTGTCCTCCTCAAGGGTCTCAGATAGGATGCCAAGACCCAAAGCAGGTGCTGGATTCTTGGAAGGCAGTTGATTTTCCATGTTGGTCCTTAGGTACATTGACTGGATTAAGAAATTAATGTTCAGCTGTTCCATGTGTATATATTACTCTAGCATCCTTCCTAGTGCATGCTCTATGAGAGTTAAATCCAACTAAGCCCTCCCCAGACCCATGAACCAAAATAAGATCAGATAAATGAGTCACTGGCCCTGGAGGTGTTCAAGAAACATTTAGATGTCATACTAAGGGACATGGTTTAGTGGGGAAATACTGGTGGTAGGTGGACGGTTGGACTGGATGATCTTGGAGGTCTTTTCCAACCTTGGTGATTCTATGATTCTAGAAGATTATGAGAAATAAAGTATTGAAAGGGAAGAGTATGTTAATGTGTGGTAACTGTCAGGTAACTGAGCCTGTACTTTGTTGCAAATATTTTTAAATGAATTTCCTGGCTAATATTACTATTTATCAGAGCTCCCTTTGTTTCTGTAGGGGCTTGTTACCTCTTGCTGCCTCCAGCCTGTCTGCTCAGTCCTGCAGCACAGCCATTATGCTGAATTTATGACACAACAGTAATTACTGTGCCAAACTCAACCAGATGCTGTTTAAAAAAAAAAAAAGAAAGAAAAGAAAAAGAAAAAATACTCAAGCCTGAGAAACAAAACCTCTGGGTTGTGTCTAACAATGCAGAATGAGATGGCAGAGGAAGGAAAGCTTTATTCAGGCTGTAGCATTGGCTGAGCTGGCATGGGCATTCAGGTTAATGGCAGTGTAAACAGAACGTTGATCAACATTTCCTCCAAGTCTGCCACCTTGTGAAAGCCCTTCTTTAGCGCACTGAGCTGTGCAGCGTCAGGCACACCGCGAGCCTGGCGCTCCCTCAGAGAGAACAAAGCTGGTCTCCTGCTGATGCTTAATGCCGGAACTTTTATTAGCAGCAAGTGACAGCAGTTTAGCCTCCCTTCCTTTTTTTAGATGATTACATTCTTAAGCCGATTGACTGTGTTGACTAAAGGCAGCTGTTGATCCATACTCTTTCCTCTTGCACACACAATGGCACATAAAGAAAAGAAACGCCAGATTTTGTGTGCTCGGGATAAGCTTCAGATTTGGATTGCCTGAGCAGAGGTGAAAAATTGCTTTCTCATAGGAGGCACAGGCCTGGGCAGAGCAGGGGACTGTGAGCTGGGCCTCCTAGAGACCCTTTCCTTGCCCACACCTTTAGGAACGGGGACAAGGAGAGCAGCCACCGGATGAACCTGGAAGTCACCACATTAATGCAGGAAAAAACGCTGACAAGAAAAGGGAGGATTAGTGAATGAAACACAAGTACAGCCTGCAGCCTTTACGTAGAACTAAATGTGGATGTGTAAATGAAGCTGATTTCTTTTTTTCAGTAGTGACTGTTAATACAAAGATCTGTGCCCACGTCCTAGGCCCTCAGAAAGTGCTTTGCTCAGAGGACATCTGGTACATCCAAAGTGGCAGCCTATTTTTGGGCTCAGACACAGAGATGTTACACAGGGATATAACATGGGGGTGTGACACAGGAATGCACCAGCAACATGTGGGCATGTGGATGATTCACCTCAGACTTGCTTGCCCTGAATGTGCAGCAATCCTCTGAGCTTGTGAACCCTACAACTCGAGGTCATGGCACTGGGAGTGTCCCCATAGCCACAAAAGAGCTGAAAAGCTTCTCTGCAGTTCAAAAATGGAATCTCCTAGAAGTCCAGCTGTGGGCCACAAAGATGATAAAGGGCCTGGAGCATCTTCTGTATGAGGAAAGACTGAGAAACCGGGGTCTGTGCAGCCTGGGAAAAAGAAGAATGAGGGGGGATCTGATTAACATTTATAAATATCTAAAGGGAGGTGGGAGGCAAATGGGTGAGGCCAGGCTCTTCTCAATGCTGCGTAGCAACAAGATAAGAAGTGATGGCTTAACTTGAATTTAAGAAGTTCCATAAAAACATGTGAAAGAACTTCTCTGCAGGAAGGGTGATGGAGCACTGGATCAGGTTGCACAGAGAGGTTGTGGAGACAGTCAAGTGCCAGCTGGATGCCTACCTGTGCAACCTGCTGTAGGGTACCTGCTTGTGCAGGGAGATGGACTCAACGATCTCTAGAGGTCCTTTCCAACCCCTGCAATTCTGTGATTCTTGGAGAGGAGCTCCCTTTTAAGCACCTTGTGTGTGTGACTAGGCAAGAACGTAACTTTACCCAGGAGGAAAGATGACAATGGAAATGACTTTCAACCAATTAAGCTTTTTTTCAAGGAAAAGCATGTTTTCTCTGGTGTAAATTAATGGAAAAAGACTCTGCAAGAATTTAGTAGACAAATTTTCTAGCCCAGAATCTGCTGGGTGTAATGCATGGCAAATACATCAGGTAAAGATATCATGGAAGTGTCAACTAACAAGAAGGATCCTAATATTGTCTTATCTCAGGTAAGAGGCAATTTGCTGATGAAAGCAACATCCAAGAGCAAATATAATGAAAAAAAGCTTTATTTTTATTTTTTTCTTTTGTCCCCTGCAATCTGGCTGCAGTAAAAAGGGACCCAAATACATAACTTAGATCTGCACTTTCCTTCCTTCAAAATGGTTGTGTATCATCTGCTTAGAAACCTCTCCAGCTAATATGAAAACAATCACTGAAAAACTGCTATAGGTGAAATCCAACTGAACGCAGCCAAAGTGTGATCACAGGTTTTAAATGGGTGGTTGTGTCATAAAAAAATATTCTGATATTTCAGATTGAAGTTCTCAAAAATGGCTAAAGCAAAGGCACCTCTCTAGTTGGGAAGCCATGCTATCTGAGTTAAGCTTTGGAAACTACTATAGGAAAACGTCCCTTTTACTATGCTCCTTATTGCTAGCAGAAAGATAACGTAACGAGCAACAAATGGCATCCTTGCTATCCTTTTCTCCTCTCCCTATACCTACACCTAAGCTCCCATTTACATCTGACATAAGATGATTTATGCTGCTGAAGTACTGGGCAGACATACCCCTAGTAAACTGCTGGAAAAGCTGCTTGATTCTGCCTTGTGCAGTGTGAAAATGGATTTATGCACAGTGGAGGGACTTAACAGGGATGACGATTTGATAACTGACATTGCTACGGTAATTTAATAAGAGGAGAAAACCTAGACCAGATCTCAAAAGCTTGAATAGACACAGATAATAGCTCACTGGTAAACCATATCCTGAGGAATGAAACTGCTGCCAGAGTGCTGTCAAATAGGGAAATTCTATTCAGTAATGAAACAAGACACATCAGTGAAGCAGATGGTTTTCAAGGTAGTAACAGAAATAGGAGTGTTGGTCTGAGTTAGAATGAAATGGTTTTAAGGATCAAAGTCCAATGGAGTTAGCACTGAGAAATGGAAAGATTCTTTATTTTTGTGAATATGCCAAGAATTCGCTTGCTTTAGAAATATTTTGGAAAATTCTGCGCCCATTGATAAAGTGGTGTGGTAAAATACAGCATTTGAAGTTAACTCAGCACTGCCTGCACGTTATTCGCAGAAGTCTTCTTCCTTGTTTCTAAGGGTATTTTTGCTCCAACAAAAAGACAGGTGATATACAGTGAGAAGGTCTGTAAGGAAAAACAAACCTGATGATGATAACCATAAAAGGGTTTAAAGCTCAGTTCTACCACTTGTCTTCACAGCACCTTCAGTTCATCTCTGGCATCTTCAGGGCTGTTCATCCACTGTTATTCTCCTTCGATTAAAAAGAAAGTCAAGTCTGGCAGTCTGTGTGGAATACATCTGCTTCTAGTGATGACCTATTGCTTTCCAAAACCTTAGGGTAAACCAGCAGCTATGCTTTTCAAGCAGGAATGGTTTCTTTTACACGATTGCTCTGCTCTCCTAACTACAGCAAAATAGAAATGAAATATAGCTTCAAATGAAGCTAAAACTAAAAAAAAAAATAAAATGCCTTGTAGGGACTCCAAGGCACAGAGGTTGAGTGTGAAAGACTTGCCTGACACACATTTACCTGAGGCACACCTGCCCCTTTGAAAACACTGTGGTGTCAGATCCACCACCATTCCTTTCCACCACCTTATTTCTAAGTCACAGAAATTGTTGCACATACATCAATCGCCACTTCAGTGAGAGACAAAAATCTCATTTTAAACAGAAGGATCTATTTCATCATTCAGAAAGAGCTGTATCTGTTTATTTTGGCTATCTCTACCAGTAGGTGTCATGATACAGCAACCTGTGAAAATTCAGTGTCGTGGTAGATAAAGTGGTTAAGTAAACACTAACAGCTGTGGAATTTTATTTAAATTCCTGCAAGTCAGTGGTTAAAATGGTGGTTAATTATGTTAGATGCTACCACCTAGACATTACACTCTTTGTTTTGGGTACACTACAGTTTAAAACCTCTGTCACTACCCAAAAATCATACAATACACCCATTTCCCTTGTTCCAGACGCTGTACCTACCATTCAATAGGGCACACTAACAGTGGAGTGAGTAAGTAACTGAGGAGTATTATCCTCTGAAGAATTCCATGATAACCTCTCATTTCAAGAAAGAGATTCAGGATGAATGCCAGACACATTTGCTACATCTGAGAGCAGTCTGCTTAGATGTTCTCGTCACACATCAAGACACACTTACATTACAGCCACGTCTGTTTCCGTGATGATCCTTAGTTCATCCTTCCAGCAAAATAAATAAAGAAATAAATGAAACCACCTGTCTGGTGTGATAAATTAATTAAAAGTAATGGCAATATGTCTGATGGCCAATGAAGTGTCTAGGTTAACTCTGTAATGTTGTTGAGCCCCAATGGAGTTGCAGTTATGAATGTATGAACATCATAGCAAGATATGACTGCAAGTGAATGTCATTTTCCAAAATAGGGAATGATCAGGAAGCAGGGAAAAAAGTTTTAGCAGATGCACACCTGCATTCACTGAGATAAGCTGCTACAAATTGCAGCACAACTCATGCTTACCTTCTCTTTCAGCACACCAGGCCTGCAGAGCAGCAGGCACTTGGCTTCCACAGGTGTCCATGTGAGCAGGGGGGAGGAGTGCCAGAGAGGATGTTCAGTTTTCAAGCCTTTGCCTGTGCAGACAGGTTGAAATTACAGTGGAATAAAATAGCAATGCTTGATCAGATTGCTGGCCTAATGACTTCTCCTGGTTACATCTCTTGCTACCAATATGAGCACTTGTTAAAATGCTTTCAGTTTCATTTCTGTTTGTTGGTTTTGTTTGTTTTTATTTCAACTAGCCCTTAAATATTGTGGTTAAAAAAAATAAAGCAGAGATGTTACATAAACAGAATTGTCACTGTTCAATGGGAGAAGAAAAAAAAGAGGAGCATAACATATTAGAAATGAACATAAGTTTCTCTGAAAGTAATGCTTCCTACTTATACCCATATAACCATATGCAACAGATATAAGGAACACAATAACACGCAATATATTTGGGGTAGTTTAAATTATTTTTGCAGCCCTCAGTTTGAAGCTGCAACTGTGTTTTTCAGGAAGTTGTGTTTGCAACTGAATTTCTAGATTCTTCAAGGCTTAGCATAAGAAAACAAATGGAGTCTTATTAAATGGATTCCTCAGAACAGATAGGAAAAAAAAGAGCATGCATTTCTTTCCTTTTAGTTTTCCCCACCTCTACAAATGCAGTAATGAAGCCAAACGTGAGTGTGAGAACAAATACACATGAGGTTAAGAAGACATCATGGAAGGACAGAAGTGTCAACCACCAGGAGCCCATGAGTGCCTTCTATTCTAGAAAGACTTGACTGAGGCCATTAGCTCAAATTCACCAATTGTATTTATTTTGGGAAAAGAGACGGGAGCCAGTCTTGGAAATACCTTAAATTCCATTCCTTGCTATTCAAGTATTTCTCTAACACAGAGAAAAGCAGCTATCCTCATCTGGGTACAGATTTTCAAAACTGATACTGCTTAGCAGCTTGTAGAAACCCAGCTGTATGGTAACTACTGAGTCACATCCTGAACCACTGATTGAGCACCTGGGGAAAGGACCCCCATCAGCCCAGGGAGCACAGGTGAAGACAATTCACCTGCGCAACCAGAAGGGGTGGAGCCTGGCTGCACCTCTCTTAGACCTCATCTAAGGGCTGACTGGCACTGTGGAAGGATCTCTGGTTGGAGATCCCTCCCTTGTGGAGCTTTTCTTGTAAGCCTGGATCTTCATAGGTAGGTGAGTGCTTTTTCTTTGTAGCGCTTTTCTGTTGTGCTAGTTTCTTTGTTGTTACGTCTCCTGTAACGCCGTTCCATTGTGTTAAACTTTCTGATTCTTACACCAGGTCTGGATGTTTGGTGCTAGGCAAGGCTGCCTTTTTATTTGTTTGTAGTGTGCTCTCTATTCCAAAGCAACATTCTCATATAAATTAAAAGTGAAAAGTTCATAAGGAATAAACAGAATACTTGCTTGTCTCAAAGAACAACCACTTCAATATACTTCACCACCTGTTGGTGTCTGTGCTCGGTTTACCTCTCAATAAGCAAATTCTACAAGTGCAGTTAGGTAACTGTATCAGTAGAGGTACATGGGGTCTCTGGCTCTCAGACTAAAAGTTTATCTTAATTTTTGTATTGATGGAAAATTAGTCAGTAACTAAAGAGCTTTTTACTATCACCTAAGAGTAACTGATAGTAGGGTATTTGTTACTCGACCCCTAGTTTAGCTGTGATCACTGGAAAAACTGTTGTTACAGGAGAGAGGGTTAGCAGTAAAAATAAGAACAAGAAAAGCATTAGACTGATACCTGAAGAAGGTGGTCACCTAATAAGTAAGGAGAAGGAAAGGGGCAGGGGAAGGCATTTCAAGTCTTTTGTGCCTCCATTTTTAATATTAACGACAGATCTTGGGCTGCATGGAGTTAGAAGACTATGATTGTAGGAGCAGTTATTTTACATTTGTGGCCACAGAAATCATATAGGACCATCATCTGAATGTTCACAAGTCCACAGGGTCTAGTAGGTTTCACCCTAAAGTACCCTAGAGTTAGCAGGTGTTACAAATGGACCTCTCCAAACAGTTTTCCAAAGGTCTTCAGAGTCTAGGAAAGTCCCTGATAACTGGAAGGTAGAGAGTGTTATCTACAAAAAAAAAAAAAAGCATGAAAGAAGATCCAAGAAACTACAGACCTGTTAGTGTAACCCCCGTACCTGGAAAAATTATGGAGAAGATTATCTTGAATGCTACCATGCTTCATCCAGATAAATGGTGTGATTGTTTTAGTTGAATATTTTCCTAATGTTCCACTGCTTGAAGTTATAACTAGAATTCTGCCTAGTTGTACGGTTATAGTGTTCATAGGGTTTGACATAATCTGAATCAGGTAAACTTATGACTTAGGTTGCTGCTTCTCATTTGTATAAGGATTTTTCTGAGCTTATAGATGCTCTCTATTCAACAAGTGCCATCTCTTTTAATAATCAGGAGTGCCCCAATAGCTGTTACTTATAGTCAGGACAGGATTTGGAATATTTGAACTGTAAGTAATTTATGATAGCTGACTAACAGAAATTCAGTGGACGAAAGAATGATAAATAGAGTAAATTGTGCCTACCCAAAGAGTGTTGAGGAGTCATGACTTGATTAACTTAAGACAAATAGATCTGAATCTGCAGAATCCTGTCAGGGCTTAGCTCTTACCAGGGCACCTACTGCCTACCTATTTATTTCCTTGTATTGTATAACTCACTCTGTACTACTGTAACAATAACATACTCTTACTGGTGGGGAGTAATAGAAGGCTAATAAAAAATCAATAGCCTTCTTGGTATTCTCATTATTCCCTAAGAAGAAAAAAGAATGCCACACTTCACAGTGACTAAGATGGGCAGATGACCCCTTTTAATCAAAAGTGATTCATTTTCATTTCTCTACATCATAAAAATGTACTATCTAGATAGTACTATATGGGATGTATAGCATCCCAATTAATAATCACATTTCACTCTCAATTTCTTGACAATGGAGTTCTCTTTCAAGGCCTAAAAAATCAGTATGAAATCCCAGTGATGCAGGGACTTGTGCCTCTAGAAAACTTTCTAAACTATTACTGAAACATCCCCAGACAGTCCACAATACCTCAGCCATAGCATTTCATGCATATTTTTCACAAACTCTTTGGCCCTCAAAATATTTGAAAATCAGTGCATAGACAAAAGGTCAGCAGGAATGAGAGATTTTCTATAGCAAACACAATAATCCTGATAGTATACTGTGACGCACATTGGAGTAATGGATCATGATGTTGCTACAGGGATCAAAATGATTTGGTGTTTAAAGCACTAAACTTTAGTCAGTAATTACGTGGTAGTTTTTGAATTAAGTATGATTTCAAGACCTACATCAGTGAATTTTTTTATAAGGTAGCAAAACAGTTGTCAGGGACAGTAGGCAGATGTATACCACCTTTGATCCCCTAGTCTAAAGTAAAGGGTTGACTCCCACTTTTCAGATTTGCCCACTCAGTAGAAAAAAATCTGAACTTTAACACTCACTTGGATGACTAAAGAGTTTCTTCTCTACTCTTCTAATGTACTTTTCTCCCTCTCCCCTTTCTTTCTCTCCTCCCTTTTCAATTTATCTCTGTTCTTATAAATTCCCCCTCGTCTTTTCTGCACTGTTTCTTCCTACTCCATTAACAATAACAAAAAAGGAGCAAACATACATTTCTGTAGTTTAGCACTGATACTAAAGGTTTTCTGAATTGTGGACCTCAGCTGTACATTGGACATTAAAGACATATTAAATCTATAATTTTCTTTTTTCTTCATAGATAAATGTTTGTATTAAAAAGAAAATGCTTAGAGGGGGGGAAAAAAGCATTTAAAAATTAGCCTCTGCCTCTAGTTATTAAGGACTAGATCTGCAAGTGAAGCTTGCCTTGTAGCTTGCAATTTTCAAGTATCAAGGGCAGCAAATGAATGCCAATAAAGCTGCCTGCTGGCTAGGGCAGTAAGAGCTTTTCTCAGCCAGAAGCTATTTCTCCATATAGCAAATCCTTCTCTCCCTGCTACAGAAGATGAGAGGAAATAAATGGGTCAAGCCTGCAGAGTTAAAGCACTCTGAGTTTGTCACCACAAATAAAATTAATTTCAAGAAGATAAACAAAGATGTTTGAAGTAATAATATCAAAATAGTTTTCCTTCCTTCCTTTTTTTCTTATTTATTTTTCCCTGTGCTTTTCCTGCTGTAAGTGTTCTGCTATATTGTGACTGAGTGTAAAAAAAAAATAAGCCAGCACTATGAACAGATTAGCCATACATTAACCATACAATAATAAAACAGTAGCCTTGAAGGAAAATGGACACTTTATCTGATTTAAGTTTCCAGGAAAGCATTAGGAAAACTTCAGTAACTGGATGTACCAATATGGTTTAGGGGCTGACCTTCTGGAGAGGAAATCTGCAGAAAAGGATCTGGGTGTTCTTGTGGACAGCAGGTTGGCCATGAGCCAGCAGTATGCCCTTGTGGCCAAGAAGGCCAATGGGATCCTGGGGTGCATTAATAATAGTGTGGCCAGCAGGTCGAGGGTGGTGATCCTCCCCCTCTACTCAGCCCTTATGAGGCCGCATCTGGAGTGTGCAGTGTGTACAGCTCTCAGCTCCTCCAGGGTGGTGGGGTCTCCTTGTAGCGGAAATGCTAAATCACAGCCTGAAGCAATGATTGAGCACCTGGTGGGAAGGCAGGGCCCACCCAGGGGAGCTCAGGTACATGCAGTGCACCTAAGTGACCAGAAGGGTGAAGCCAGGATCCACCCCTTCCTAGACCTCATTTAAGGGTTGGCAGTGGAGGTGAGGGTATTTATTAGAGGTCCCTGCCTACTTGAGGTAAGCAGTTTCTCTTCTTCTGGTTCTGTGTCTACAGCTGCTGCATTTGGTCTTGTCCTCACTTGCTGTAGCCTAGGGTTGTGCTATTCTGCTATTACTGCTGTACTTTCCATGCATTACACTCTGAGGAGATATTCAAGACTCATCTGAACGCTTCTTCCTGTGCAACCCACAGTAGGGAACCTGCTTTAGCAGGAGGTTGCACTTTATGCTCTCCAGAGATCTCTTCCAAATCGTTTCTGTGACTCTCCTTCTGCTGAGTCAGTGGTTGCTCAGCCTCTAAGGGAGAACATGAGTAATCCTATCTATGCACAATTAGTAGACTGAATCCTTCTCCCAACTATCCTTACACCATAATTTTATATTTGGCTCACAGTGGCAAAGGTCTGCTTACAAAACAAATTATACATATGTCACAGTAATTAAAATGCCTTTCCATTGTGTTTCCAGACACTCACAGTTAGAACAAGGAATGAAAAATTTTGCATTTTAAAAAAAATCTTTTATCACAGATGAATTAACTGATTTGGGTAGTGTAAGATAAAGTCTCTATTCATAAAGCAGATATCAAATTTACATTCTTTCCAGCTCTCCTTTGCTCCTTTTTTTTTTTTTTCTAGTGGTGTATAAGAGATTTAATCAGATTATTTGGGTTAGAATATGAAATCATTTTGCATCCTCTTCCCCAACATTTGATCCAGTCCTAAGGAGAGATTAACAGGAAAAACTGAATCCAATCCCTGAACTTTACATTCTGCACTTGGCACATCTGGAGTGCTGTTTACTAGGGCAGGATATTGGAAAGGAGTCAATGGACCTGGCTCAGGCATTCACAGATTGCATAGCCTCGAGCAACTCGTTTGTCTTTTGTGCATGCATTTTTCCTCCCACACACTGGTATTCATGTATATAGAGTGGTTTTTAGAGCAGTATGGTATCTCACTATATTTGCAAAGTGCACAGCGGGATGGATTTCTGGTGTTGGTCAATACCCTCATATTCCAAATGACAAAGATGTGCTTTGGGTCAAGAAACTTCTGAGCCTCTGTACTGGGTTTGGCTGGGACAGAGCAACTTTCTTCACAATAGCCCATATTTTGCTTTGGATCTGTGCCGAAGTGTCGTAAGTTATGCACCAACATTTTAGCTATTGCTGAAGAGTGTCTGAATGACATCAAGGCCTTCTGTTTTCCACTGTGCCTCCTCACTTTAAGTAGGCTGGGCTACAAGCTAGGAAGGGTCACAGCTTGGTCTGTTGACCCATAGTGTCCAAAGAGATATCTTGTCACATAATGTCATTATCAGATGACATTCTCAATTTCTCTAAAACTAGGGGGAAGCTTTTCTGAAGTAGACAATGCTCTAGGACCAGTCCACTGATCAGATGTGTTGAGTGATTCCCTTTCTGTCACTCTTGTTTTATTTTTCACCTATTAAACGTTAC
>JAOWBP010006785.1:0-25712 GCA_028571105.1 Tragopan temminckii | reverse complement strand
TTTTTTCGGGAAAGTTTCCCAGAAGCATCATCATCTTCCAGAAACAGAAACAGCAGCAATAAAGATAATATACAACAACAACACAAAACTAGATTGTGTCTCATAATTATCTCTCTCTTCAATTAAATTGAATTGGAACTTGGGCACACGAACACAAATCATTTTGAATGAATTGCAAATTAGGTATCGTTGTTTTTTGAATAGATATTTTATTACAAAATAACAACGAGAAATTTTTTTTTGGTTCTAAAAATTGATCTCGAGTTTCGTTGGCAAATGTCGATTAACCCTTTAAAAAAACAAAATATCCAAATCCGGTCATCGAGACAATGTGTGTTTTATTATTCACTGTGTGTTTGTATCTAATCTAATCTATAATAATCTCTTTTTTTTGCTTTCGCTCTTAAAGTGAAAGTGTTGGATCAAAGTCCATATAAAATCTTAAGGTTTTATAATAGACACACAATAGAAATGGCTATGTGAAATCTCTTTTTTTCTCTTTGTGTGATTTAGTAATGAAAGGTGTATTGAATGAGAGAGAAAACCACCTGAAATATTTTTCTAAAAATAGAATCATCAAACAACAAAACAACAACAACAACATTGGTCTAGTCTGAATCGTTTGTTCGTGTTTGATTATTTTATTGTATCTAATTTGACTGGATTTGTGTCTATGAAGAAATATAACCTCAAACAGATCAAAAGATGGATGCATTAATCCATAATAAATGATGCTTTATGGATTTGGATTTTTTTGATGCTGGACAATGGGCATTGAGATTTTACAACAAGAAGCAACAAACAACTACGATTGATTAGGAACCAGCATTTTTTATGTTTAGTTGAATTGTTCTCTCTCCATCCGGGATAATCCTTTTTTTCACAAAAAAAACTTTATTATTCACTCATTCATTTTCTCATTGATTCATTCATTCAGGAAGGATTGAATGAATGATTGAACGTAAGAAAAAAGGATTGAATGAATGAATGAATCGGAACAAAGATGAAATGAATGATCATCGTTTACTATGTGTGTACGTCGTTTATGAATGAATGATGAACAAAGATTGAAAAGCCATTATAAGATCTTGTTGTTGTTGTTTAGCAAGACGGATGCTATTATTTTTTGTTCTGTACGTACAAAGATCAAAGATTAAAGATCAACTCTCAAAGCTACACGGTAAAATTTTCTTTTCTTTAACGAAGCAAGATTTATGTGATTACAAACGATAATTGTTCCCGTAAAAAAAATATGGTTGAGTGAATGAAAAAACACGAGCAACAAGATGTAATGTAATGAATGAATGAATGGATGATTATTATTTTCCAATTCAATTTATTATTATTTATAATCATATAGAAGATTTCCAAGCATCCAGGTGTTTTGTGTGTTTGTTTGACCAGTTGGTCGCGCTTGTTGAATGATGAATAATAAAGCCCTTTAGCCCACAAATAATTTACCACCACCTGTTTGTATAAAAAATACACTGACCCATTATATAACCCTGTTATGTTCACATTTTTGTTCTTGTCCAGTTTAGATCAATCAGTTCCGTTCAAGAGATTTGATTTGTAATCTCAAAGAAAAACACACAGATCAAATCTTTTTTTTTCACAAATCATCAAAAACCAAAAACGCGTGTCCAAAAACCAAATAGTCATCATTAAATTTAAGATTTCACATCATTGAACATTAGATTTAGATCAAATCACATCAAATCAAATGAAAGCATTAAAGAGTTGTGTTTTATATTTGGAACAAATTTGTATTTATAATTTGATTTGATTTGATGATGATTAAAAGAGAATTAAAATTCATTCAATCATCATTATCAATTGAATCAAACAAAGTGTTGTTTGCGTGAGCTCCGAGAGTATGCCCCAAATTTTTGGGAAAATTGATCCAGATGTCCAACATTGCAAAATTGATTTCCATTTGATTCAATGATTGTGTTATCTCATTTATAGACAAATAAATTAATGAATTAAATACAAATGCAACCGGAATGGAGCACTTTTGATTTGAATTGAACACTAGACATTTGTATATTTTTTCTTCCCTAAACACGTGTTTGGAAACGTTGGAAACATGAGCAGAAGGACACGCAGACGCACAAATTATTGGTTGTTTCGATTGTGTTCACATTAAAATCACATTTTCTGGTTGGGGCAGCATCATCCCTATAGGGAAAAACCCATCAATGATGAATATTGGACATTGAAATCATTCATTTCAATTCAGTGAATATTCGTTCTGAATTTTATTTTATTGTTCGTCTCATATGTTTGTTTTGCATTTCATCGTTTTATGTTTCAAAAGTTCACAGCGTGTTAAATGGACCGAATCCAGTGTCAATTCAGCACACACACAAACACTGAACTCTCTGACCTGACGACATTTGTTTCTCTCTCAATCAGCCTGTCTGTCTTTCTCTCTTTTTTTTGCCTATATTTTATTATTACAATCAATACACAATTTTTTTCACAACACACACACATAAAAAATCCTAATGACAATGGATTTGGAAATGGAACTTGCTGACACGACTATTTGATTGCAATATTGCAATCCCACAAAACGATTGAACTTTGACGAATGACGACGTCTAGTGATGATGATGATTAGTGATGCGAATCATAATCATCTACAACAACCACACTACAAATGATCATTTTGTTGTTGTGGCAGTTGGCCTTGTCCCTTTCAACAAAAAAAAATTCTATTCCTTGTGGACAATTTTGTTTTTTTTTCAACAAAGATTTTTTTAAAACTTCAATCAAATTTAGATCAAAATTTCTTAGCCCATGTTTGGATTAAAAATAATTTTACTAATTTTTTTACTGACTACCAGATTATTGTAATTGAACAAATGTTGTTTTTTGTTGTTCAAAGATACACGTGATTGAAATTTGTAATTACAGTGCTAACACCCCATTATTAATATTATGTAATAACATTAATAAATAAAGGTTTCCACAAAACAAAATATAACCCCGCTTGGTGTTCCGCTTGTGGTGCATGGTGGGGGTGTCTGGCGACCTCATATATTACGTTCAAACACAATCAAGTCAAGGTACACTGGCCTCAAACGTGTGGGTCATGACCGAAGCACGTCAAGCTGTCTTTTCAAAAAAAACCAAGATGATGATGATCATCAGAGACACGAATTGAGAACACATTAGAACAATAGAATAATAGCTTAACCCTGCAGTTGTCACCCGTCCAACAAGAATGAATGAAATGCGGACAAGAACAAGCAAGCAACCAACCCTAAAACAATCACCACCATGGTCATTATGAAGATGACTCTCTTTTTTGCCAATCCCTTTGAATAAATGGGCTTATTCACATAACCTATGAGAATTAAATGTGAATAAATGATATAACGGGAATCGTTATTGTCATTTCGGTTTGTATGTTTATTATTATGGCGCCTAATGACAGGTAGAAGGGCAGCCAGCCAGCCAGCCAGCCAGGCATTCAGCCAAGCAAGTCAAAGCAAGAGCTGTATGAGGCTGGCATTATTATTTCTCTTCTTCCTCTGGTTCCATTCAGTTTCGTATTGTTTTTTTGAATGTTGTTGCAATCATAAAAATGTTGTTGTTGCAACGGCAGCAATCTAGCGTTGTCAAATGTCAAGATTAACCTGGTTGCGGTATATATGCGAGCTCACATATGTGGGAGATAGAGAGAGATAGAGAGAAAAGATCTTTCATCATCATAATCGTCTTGAAGCAAGCTATATGCACACGAAATATGCATATAAAACGACACAGGCGTCGACGATGACAACTGTAAGCTGCAAAGCTAACCGGAAATATTAAAAAAATCTTAGTAAATGAACAATAATGATGAAGTTTTTGCAACTAGACAGATCAAGATGTTTTGCGTGATTATATGTCAATATTATTATAATAACTTCATACAAATATTCTATTCAAATTAGATATTTAGAAATTATATTTGTTTGTTTTTGTGAAATGAAACTTACGTCAAAAAATGTTCATTAATCAGTCAATCATCTTCATAATTATAATTAATAATAATTATCAATGTCGGAAGACGGTGATGGATGTTTTTTTAATTTAATTTGATTTTGGAAGAGGCAGACAGGAAGATACAGAAAACATTTGAAGACAGAGAACAAAGGCGATTTCGGTGGAATAAAAGGTGAGAATTTTGGTCGGAAGAAGAATACAAAATTGGTTTTTTCTTTGTGAGATCAGATGATCAAAATAGATATCAAAAGAAATATGTTCATACGAACACGTGCATCTACCACATTTATGAATGAGGTTTTCATTTATTTTTTTTCAAATGACCAATTTCCTGACCTTGTTGAATACACACACACGCGTACAAACAGACCGTTGGTCAGTTGGTTGGTGAATTATTTGTGATGTGCACCGAATGGTGATGGATGATTGAATGAAAATACTGAACCAGAAAACTAAGCTAGCTAGGGCTGATTTAAAAAGAACCCAGAGACTATGTCTGTGATTGATGGTCAAACATGCAAAAATGGTGTTGTCCTGAGTAAAGTAAAATGAGCGATTCGGTCAGTCAGACAAACAGACAGACACACTGAAATACAGTTCCAGTCCTTGGGTGCACGTGTTTTGGCAGTGAGAGATGATGGTGGTCGTGGTGATGGTGAGGCACAGAATTGGCCAGATGGTCTGCTGGTTGGTGCGTGTGTGTGTGATGCCCGTGTCAGAGTTCAATTCACATTTGCATCAAATTACACAAACAAACATAGCTAGAGAGATAGAGAGATAGACACTATATCGCTAGCTTTGTTGAACAAAATGATCTAGCAAGCGAAAAATGATCAAATGAACCAAAAAACTCAAACAAACATGCAAACGGACAGATGGATTGAGAGAATTAAGAATTTTATATTATTTCTTGTTAAATTTTTGGAACAAATTGATGTTGAAAAATAATGATTATCAAACACGAAGTTTCTATGTAAAAATTTCCTCTTCTTCTTGTTTCCTCTTGTTAAAATCCAAGGTAAAAACACACAAACAAACATACACACACAACGACGATTCACACAACGACGACGACCAATTGCAATAACACGTGAACAGAAAACAACAAGAAAAAAGCAAGTTTTTTATTATTAAATTGGTCGTCGTCTCACAGTAAAAATTATGATTGGTTTACATCGTACGAATGTCTGCAACGAACTGATCACACGAACACTCATACGACGACCACTAGCTATCACAACCAGACAGGATGGATTGCAATCAACATTTACAGAGAAAAAACGAATAGAAAAAAACACAGAAGAGCCTGTTTGGCGCCTAAGCAACAATCCACCACCACATAATAACAAAGGTATATTTCTCTCTCCACTCCACAAAAAGAAGTTGCTGCTCAAGTCTCTTTCTAAAAATTTCTCGCAAAGTATCATACCTGGTGGCTGTAGCAATGCAATCATGTTGCAATATAAGCATACACACACACCTGAAACAAACAAACCACTGCTGTAATCGATCCAAAACACCATTGCTGTTGGCGTTTGGAAATGGAAAAATAGGCTGGCTGGCTGGTAGCACACCAAAAAAAACCTATACAGGTATTTAACTCAATTTTGAATCACCATATGGATTATGGATTAATTTACAAATGGATCAATTTTTTAGTTGATTATAACACACAAAAAAAGTCCAATAAAAAAGGTGACAAAAACATTAAGCTTATGCTATGGTAACCAGCTAATCAAGCAAACCAAACCATCAGCGGCAGCATTGTTTGTTTGATAATGGTTTATTTGTTTGGTGGACCAAAGAAAAAAGAACGATTTTATGGACCTAACAGATGCGTATAATAAAAACGAACACTATAAACCATATAACCAGAATAATTATCAATGTGAAACAGGGACCAGAGACCAAAAAAAACCAATCAACCGACAAACAAAAATAGAAAGCAAACAAGCTCATGTGCACACTGCACATCAGACAACAAAATTTTCATTTAATATTATCATTATTTTATGGCCTGCAAAAATGTCATTAACATGTTTAAAAGACCTAGCAGAATTTATGAGCAAATGCTGACATGCAGCACTCTAACCAAGTGGAATCGTCTAATCATCGCCATCATCATTTAATATTATTTATGGCATATCGATGACGACTAAAAGATATGATATTCGCACCGACCAACCGACCAAAAATATCCTTGCTGGTGAATTCGTGTCAGGATTTTTTTTCACCATTTTTAATTCTTTTGAATAAATGAATGAATAAATGATCGACTGAGATGATAATTTTTTACCACGAATATATCCGTAAAAAGAAAACTATTAGTATTCAACAAGAAACATGATAGCATGAGGATTTTTCCATACTATGATTCAACAATAAATAATAAATCGTCTACGAACAAGACGAGAAAAAAAAATTTTTGACTTCGTCATCATCGATCGATCGATTGTTATGTTATCCTACAATACTATATTTGAAGATAATCAGGTCAATCTATACGATAGTTCAATTATCTTTCAATCCAAAAAAAGATGATGATGAAAGGAACTAGAAATGCAGGCAGACAGACACACCAATTCATACAATTTCAATTGTTAGACGATCACCATTTCAAACACACAAACACACAATGCATTTTCAATCCGGATCAACAAAAACGAAAATGGTCGTGTGTGTTTGGATCAATTTTCACCACTTTTTAGAAAAAAGTAAATCACCAATCATCGTGGTAGATCACAATTGGCGCCAGACACACAATCATTTAACAAACAATCCATAAAAGATAACTAACAAACAAACATTGATCCTTAATTCATATTTTGGAAAAATCTCAACAATTTTTATATTGGCTAATCATTTAGGAGTTGATTTTAAGGTGTGTGCGTGTGTTTGCGTTCTGCATCCATGCTTAAAAAACAGCTTAGGGATTAGCTCAAATATTTAGTTTTTTTACTTCAATGATCATTATATTTTGGTGGTGAAGGTTTTTTTTCTGCAAACGATGGTTGCCTTGTAGTGGCAAAGCACGCGTTGTCCATAAAGTATCATCATTAAATTTAAAATAATAATGACCGTCATCAACTCTTTTGGGCCAGTGTGTGAACATAAATACGAAAGAGGATTTTTTCCTTATAATCAATCAATCACATCACCTGTGTGTGAACGTGTTGGCCAAACGCTCACGCAAAAATATTTCAATTTTGATGATGATCACACAAAAATTATTAAAAAAAATATCGAAACTTTGAACTAGATTTTCTGAAACCAAATTTGCAATAAAAACTGACCATGTTCATGGATTATTCAAAATTGCAAATTTACAAATTGGGTGGAGTAAAGTTGGTGGGATACATTTTTTATTATTAATTGATTATTGAAAAAAAACATAAATTAAATCAATCAATCAATCGATTGGCCTATCGATCAAGTATCAATCAAAACATTCAATAATAAATTCAATAGAAATTGAGGGAAAACAACAAAAAACGGGACAAGATTTGTTTGTTAACAATCGTTTGACCACACACAGGTCATTTTAAGGAAAAATAACAAGAAAAAAAACTTTCCCTTTTTTGCCATCATCCAGAAAACAAAATCCTTTCATTACAATCAATCAATTGTAAATTAAATGTAAAAATATCATCTAAACAAAACAAAAACAACATTGCGCATTTATAAAAATTTCGCTAAGATTTATATGAAAATTTTGTTTTTACAACTTCATTTCCAATCCAAACACATATAAACCAGACACACAAAAATAACCTGCATCGTTTCTGAAACCTGAATCCTTTGACTCCAGAAAAAAACATGAGATAATCATCAAATAATGACAAAAGCTTTATAATAAATCGTCGCCGACATCCACACAAAAAAAATTTTTGTGCAAATTTCTTGAAATATAAAAATATTATCAAACAACAAAAAAAGGAGGATATATTCGAATTTGCAAAAGGATTCTCTTTTTAACCCTTTCCCCTCTATTTATAAATCATTTTAAAGTTACTATTTTAGAAATGCAAAAACGTAATATAATAATGATCATTTTAATAATGATCATTTTAATAATGATCATTTTCTATTGTGCTGAAAGGATTTTTTATTGAAAAATATTTTTATACCTTAGAGACGACAAAAAAAACGAAACGAGTTGATGACGACGAATACTACGAGAGATCAAGTATCCTAAAATATTGAAATATATCCTTTTGTGTTTAGAATCAGAGAACAAGAAAGGATTATTTCAAGATTAATTTGTCTGAATCCATTGTGTCTGTGAACAGAAGGAACTAGCAACTGCTGATAACCATTTCTGAACAACAACAAAAAATGAAGCATTTATTCATGCATGGGCGTTTGTTTCATTTATCTCTTGTATGTTTATTTTAATTTTGTTTGCTTTGTTTTTTTTTTAGTTAAATTATCGTTTAGATTTTTTTTTGACAATAGCTCTGGGGCCAGCACACCAAACACACAACAGCCATATTTAGTTTGGTTTTAATTTTCATTTAAAACAATTATAATTAGTTTGTTTATTCAGTATCAGTCAGCCAATCTCTGACACTGGACTCTTGTTTATTTTATATTGGCTTGTTGTATTTATATGCAAATGTAATGAACCACGAATCTTCATATATGAAATGTCATTTATGAACGCCGCCAAAAAACCATAATTTTTCTTGTATAAAAATGTTCATCAGGAATATAAATCATCATCTAAAATATAATAATTTTCAAATATGGCGGGCAGCACGAAATTCGGTCACACACAATTCCGCCATTTTCAGTGACTGACTGACTGTGTGTCCAAAATATTAAGATAAAAAACAAATGACTTCTGGGTGAAATTTCTGTTTTTTTAAATGCCGAAAAAAAACGTTTTAAATTTCAATCTAGAAAACGACACTAACAGAAATGAGTCGAGTCCGAAAACAGCTTCCGGGAAACGAATTTAAATATTGAAATCATCATCATCATCATCCAAAATTCAATATGGTTTTTGCACATTTTCGTTAAAAAAATTTTCTTGTATAAAAGTTTACAATTTGAGCTTAGAGCGTTCATTTGTTGTTGTTGTTTTTAAATAAATTTTCGTATAAACATTTTAAGATTTTTTTGTTTCAAATAAATTTTCCATACGATCAAACAAAAGTGAATTGAAAAAAAGCTATTTTAGATATATTTCTATCACTTTAAAAAAACAAGATTTTTTTGTTTTGTATATGCAAATAAATTTCAAACCACGATCAATAATAGAAACGTCTTGAAAAGCCAGGACAAAAGGTCAAAGTTCGTATTCGTTATCTGGCTGTGTAGACATTTATATATGGTTGGCATAATGGTTCATCATGATGAATCAATGCGGTGTCTGTTTCCTGTATGTGTTTTTGTTTTTGTAAAATCATTGATTTTACAATTAACATTTGATGATCATGACGATGACAGACAAAAAACTTAAAATATAATCGACTAATTGAATATAAAAGATTTCGGCTGCTCTCTACAGCAGTTTTCTTTTCGTGTTTCACATAAACCAGAAGAAAAACCTGTCTAGAAAACTAATCATAAAACAAAAAAAGCTTAATTTCCAACAACAAAAACCAGGTAGAAACAAAAGCAAAAAAACAACATTACGATTCTTTTACCATAAATGGTGAATAATGAAAAGAAATTTGAATAACCACAACCCCAGAAACAAGAAACACACACACAAAAAAAAGGTGAAAGGTCGACGACAAGAACAGCATCTTTTTTTTAATTTATAACCTAACCGTTTATGGTCAGAGGTTAAAGGTCTGATTTGGCCAACTAACACTACTAAGCATTGAATATTCATTCATTTATCACATTGAGAAATCAGACTCATATCTTTTCTCATAAAATGATCCAACAACAACAACACAAAAACCAAAAAGGTCAAACAGGTCATCAGAAATTATAGAAAAAAGTGTTGCTTTTTAATGCTTTTTTCTGGTTATTTTTTGTTTGCTTATTTGTCTAGAATATAATTAACGGAATTTTCAGGAAAGGGGAAAAATTAATTGCCATTCACATGTTTTTTTTAGTGAGGCTATTATTTTAGCATTCAAGTTTATTATTTCGTGTTGCTTTTTGGTCCGGTATTCAGGTAAATTAAAATAATAATAAATGTGCATGAAGAACAATCGTCACACAGGTATGCGCACAGGTAAAACACACAAAAAACATTTCCTGGTTTAGATAAAATGCTTTGTCTGAGCATTCTATGGCTATCGACAGGTAAATTTTGTGGTGGCCGATGTTGTTGTTTGTATGTGCATAATTTGATTAATTTTCATTTCCTCCTACTTAAAAAAATACCTGTCAAATATAATTTTTAAATCAATCAATTGATTGTTTGTCCAAAATAATTTGTGTCATCGATTAATTAAATTATTTTATTGAAGATCGTTGTGAAAAAAGCAATTAAAACACAAGAAAACACCCGACGGGCAAACGTTGTTTTTTATTGTCCAATTTGGGAGAAGGAAGAATCCTTGGTGCTTATCGATAAAATGTTTGATTGACTGATTGACCGAAACGAAATGTTTTTGAACTTTTTTTTGCAAATCGGACATACAAGAGAAAAA
The DNA here is from genome assembly GCA_028571105.1 of Tragopan temminckii. Lineage (NCBI taxonomy): Eukaryota > Metazoa > Chordata > Aves > Galliformes > Phasianidae > Tragopan > Tragopan temminckii. Next base: position 15,099 of record JAOWBP010006785.1, on the reverse strand, counting down.
AATTTTCGTTATCGTTACGATTAAGCAAAAAAAGATGATGAAACAAACGAGCGAGAGCTAGGCGCAATGGAACAGATCCAGAAAAAATCAATTTAAAACGAATTATAAAAAAACGACGAGCTCTCTCTCTTAGGTCACACACAAACTGACAGATTAAAAACAAGAAAATGGTGGAGCAAACTAAAATAATAAGGTCGCCACGTGTTTAATAAACATGTTCGTTTGCACTCTGACACTTTCGTTTTTTTTTGACAATTCTATTTCAACTTATATATAATTATTTAATCGTATAATATAAATCCTTTACGAAGAAACGTACGTACTTTATGTACGTGCCGTTTTATAATTTTGCTCATCTATTGACTTAACGGTTTATTTCATCATCATTTTCTGAAATAATCCTTTTGTCAGCATTTTTTTTGGCTAGCTAGTTAGCTAGTCTGTCAACGATAACAAAACAGTTTGCCATTCAAGATTTGATGCGATTATACGCGGACACTAACAAAAGTGACATGAATCCGACACTAACATAAACGAATTGGATTGTTTGATTCAAGCAAATGTTTGCTTATGTCTGTGTGTGTTTTTTTATAAACGGATTATATTTTACATTCATCTCAATAACAAAAACACAATGTGAGTGTGTTTGCGTGTGAGCATACAAACGGACACATTTTGGAACAGCTTTTAGTTGTTGATTGAACAATAAAGCTAGCTTGTCTGTGTGTGTGCTGTGAAACGAGGACAAATGGAACAAATTTACTGTGATTTTCTTCGGACATCCATCAAAAATAAGACTTTTGAAAAGCCAGCAGAAGCCAACATTCTTCCAACAATTATTGTTCATCTTCAAATTGTTTATTACGAAACAATAGTAAAATAAGCAACTTGTTGTTGTAAGCTAGCAAACAGAGCTTTGGGAACATTTTAACTCTTTCTTTTTTCGACCTTTTAGGTTTTCTACAAAATGATAATTAAGTATTTCTTTTCAGGGAACCATTTCTTTTTTAAAATTCTTATAATGTTTGAGTCATACAACAATAATGGAATATTTCATTGCACGAAAGCCATAATAATGGTGATGGAAGGGTTATTCATCATCATCAAAATGATGTTTGGTGCGTGTCTTTTCAATACAAAAACTTATTATTATGTTCGTTTTAGACATTCCAAGGTTAAGCCAACTCTCTATACAGCTGCTGTTTCTTCTGAAAGGATTGGTTCGCTTTCGCTTTTTGTAGCGAATCATCATCATTGTGGCAAATTGTTACTTCATTCATTACAGACAAAAAACAAGCCAAACGACAACAGAATCAACTTGACCAAAAGGGTTGAATTCATCATAAAAAACAAGAATTTCTTGTTTTAGAAATTTTCCATGATACCGGTTATCTCTGCAACAACAAAGGGTTTAAAGTTCATAACCTTTATCTTTTTTGCTTGTGTATTTTGATCAGTAGATCATAATTAAAAATCACAAAGTTTCATTAATTATTAACTGCTGGATTAACACAGAAAAAAACATGTTGTTAATAATTAACAAAAAAATGCAGAGGTGTTTGGACAGGTTTTTTTTGGTGGGTTGTTTTATGGTTGGTCGCTGTATTATGATTATTAAAACGTCTGCTTCTATAGAAATCAATTCCAATTATCACACACACATACGGACAGGTAAATTCAACAAAAATGCTTCAAGCTGCAACACTTAAAAAGCAAGTACTTGAAGCAAATATTCATTATAATACATAAAACACAATTATAAATTTTCAAGGTAAACATGTTTGCCATAGAACAAGCCATCTTCTTTTATAATGATCGTGTCTTGTCAGTGTCTACGTTTTCTTACAACATCGTTTTCCACAATTCTTGTTAAAATATGAAAAAACCTTGAAAAAAAACGTTCATAAAATGTAATAAAATGATCGCCCGCCAGATTTGACAAAAATTTTTCAAGTTTCTTCCGTTAGATGGCGCTAACATATTTATAAAATTTAAACACTTGAATCACATGGCGCCATCTGTTGAAAAAAATAAACCACCTTTTTTGATTGGCATATAAAGTTGTAGCTTAGTTGCGCCATCTGTCGGCGAAAATCTAAAACATCAGTTGCATATTTAATACGATAGATGGCGTTTAAAAACAAAAAACAAGTTTTTCTCTCTTGTTCATTTTTGTTTCTGTGCACAACGATAATTAATGATTAATTATTCGTTATTTTAAAAAAATTGTAGTGTGAATAAATCAATCAAAACAGTCAAATATGATTAATTACAATTTGGAATCAGGAACAGAAAAAATTTCCTCGTTTTTTGTGAAAATTGCTCAAGTGTTTGACCAGTAATTATTTTTTCAAGCAAAAAATTCCATTTGCATGAACAATTTGAACCAATTTTCATCAAAAAAAAAAAAATTTCTGTAAGACAAAGAAAATTCCATTACAAAAATGATTTTGAAATCAAATTATAAGCACGCAATGAAATGGTTTTTTTATGGAGAAAAACAAACAAACAAACAGCATCTGTTTGTCCCATAAACAGAGCGCAACAGGTTGTTTGTTTTTTATAAATCAAACTAATTAAATCAATTAATGAAGTTTTTTTCTACTGAAAATGGACATTTGTCCATAAATATATTCTGCCATTTTTGCCATAAAACGATGACAAACCACCACCATTTTGATGATGATAAAAACTAATCATCGATGACAGATTAGGTCAAATTGTGGTTTTTTTCAGTGCTGCTGCGCATTGTATTTTTTTGAACATATGCCCGGTGGTGATAAATATTCAATACATCGCTGCGCAAGCTATAGAGAAAATACTTTCTGACAAATCTCATTGCGAAAAAAAAATGTTGCTGGAATGACATACAAAACAGAAAACAAAACACGCGCAAAATTTTTTTGTTGTTGCGCGTGCTGTATACAAAAAATTTACGTTTTTTTTCTGCAAGTAAATTTTCCCGAAAAAAAACAACCACAAAACAAAATTTATTATTTTTTTTACTAGCTTTTTTTATGAAACAATTAAGACATCACTCACACACACTAAACCAAGATGAATGATTCAAAATTTGAAAGGATTCAATTCAAAATGAACAAGGAAATTGTGTGTGTTTGCATCCATAAAAAATGCTTATATATTGGGAGGCTTAGTTCCAGTGACAGAAAAAACACCACACACTTGTTTGGAACATTTTGTGGACACATTCATTGAGAACAATGATAATGGTCATAATGGACACAATTGGTTGCATATTATGTAACTGATTGTGACCATTTGATTTGATTGATTGATTGATCAATCAATTGACCAAAACGGAACCTTATTGATTGAATGATTGATTGATTGATCGACTAAATAAATCATTTACAAATGCTAGCCGCGTGCCTGCATGAGAAAACAACACAAGCACATGCAAGCTTTTATAACCAAAGCGAACAATTTGTTTCCGAAAACGATAATAAAAAAAAGAGTTTTTTCTACAAGAAAAAAAACTACACCATAAAAACAGCGAAAAACTTACGGAAAACCGTTATTTTTGTGATGAAAGAGTTAAAAATTTAAGAAAAACGGGAAAAAATTGATGAAAACAAACAAATTTGGTGGAATGAGTTTTTGGAATGAAATTCAAGAAAAAAAATTAAAATTAATCATCAAATTAAATTTTCTGGAATGTGGATAATTTTGAATTATTTTTTTCCCAAAAAAATCTTCATAGATTTTTCTTATCAAGTTTAATTAAAATAAATTTAAACTAAATTAAATTTAATTCACATAGAATTATCTTTCAAAAAAATTATATATCAGATGGTAATGGATGATGACGAAGATGATTTATGAAGTAGCATAAGCTGTCATGTTAAATGACCACTATTTTACCACTTTAAACACTAAATAAAAATCAAAGCAGACACATGGCGAAAACAGAAAACAAAATTTGGGACAGTTTTGTTCATTCAGGTTTTTTTGCCACACATGCAAACAAACAAGCAAGCACACTTTCTCGTAAATAAATTATATTAAAAAAAATATATTATTTTTAATTGTTTTTTATCTTATGAATGAATAGAAAAAAATGCAAGCTTTGTGAAAATTTCTTTAATTTAGTCGGAAACCACCAACGCTGCCGCTTAGGCAGCCAGTTTTTTGGCTGCCAAACTTCAATCTTTAACCAAAAAGACAAAAAAAATTCAGTTGTTTTTTCTCGCAATTCTGAGAGGGAGAGAGTGAAGATTGCTCTCATAAAATGAAATGAGGCCAATAAACTACACCAAGCTTAAAAAACAACAACCAGAAGATGTTTGGTAGACTATGAAAACAAACCGTTATGTAGGAGTGAACAACTGCAAAAAATGTGAATCTAATTATAGCGTAAAAACAACAAGAAAATATCATCCGTTGTGTTTTGGCCCTTCTAGTGTTATCCCTAAAATGTAGGAGGAAGACTAAGTGTGTGTGTGTGCATCACTTAGTGTGAGTATGAGATTAGAAAAAGCATTTGGATTCTGAGTGTTTGAATAATGATGATTCATTTATGGTTAGTTAGCTTAAGCTATTCCGGTGAATCCTCAACCAACCAACATTTAATCATCCATCAACCAAACACCCAAATGGATCATTGCAATCTTAGTGGAGTGTCAAGAAAAAGAAAAATAAAAACAGATTATCTGTTTTTGTCAAACATGGTAAGCCAAATGATGGCAATTTGGCTTACAATTCAGATTTTTCTCTCGTAACAAGAAGAAGAATGCGGTCGAAATTCTGGTGCAAATAAAACAATCGCACAAGATAGAAATTTAGCAAAAGAGGACAAATACTAAATAACAGTGAAAGTTTGACTAGTTCAAGTACGCGTTTCTTAATATGAAATTGCAAGAGAAATGGGGAAAAATAGTTCACGGAAATAGGTGAAGAAAAATAACACCATTTTACTAAAGAGATCATCGATGGTCAATGGGACAATTTGACCACTAACCATTTAGACACACACACCAGAGGGGAAAAAAGTGTTTAAAAAAATATATGCAAACAAAAACAACAAGTGTTTTTTTTGTGGAGATCATGTCGACCTGATGTCGTTGAAATATATTATTATCATTGATCAAAAAACATCGATGTTCATAGGTTTATTTACCTTTCATCAACATCATCGAATGATGATTATTGATGATGATGGTCGTCTACTACTAACTTAAATTTTTTTTCAACTTCAACTTGAATTGATCAATTGGCCATTGACAGATATCATTGTGCTTGGAAAAAAGCGTGAGTGGCCAAAAATGAGAGTGAATAACCACAATCACTCAATATCAATATCACAAATTCAATGCTCACAAAAAAATATCCAAAGCAATTGGATATCGAAACTAAATAGCAGGTTAACAAACAAAAATCAAGAGTGATCCAAAATAATTCAGGATAAAATCAAATTTAAAAAAAAATAAAATTTTTTGCCTACCTCATGTCTGGCCAAAATGACGCTCAAATCAGCCATGGTTTCAGGCAATAGACATAGGTTAGCTTTGGATGATGTTGACAACAGGTGAAATGATGTTGATGTCGTGCTTGGTGGTGATGATGATTCAACTGGTTCCACATTATCATTGCTGCATTCATCACTCTTATTATTATTGGCACTTGTATTTTCAGTGATCACATTTGCTTGTTGGGGATGGTGAGGATGGTCATTGTCCACAATTATAATTGCAGAACGATCATGTTGTTGTTGTTGATCATTATGATTATCGATCAATATTGGTTGCATAGACATCATCAATTCTTCAGCTTCATCATCATTTTCATCATCATGTTGGCCACAAAAAACATAATCTTCATTAAGCATAACGTCTTGGACGTTATTAATAGTGTTATCATTGTGAAGATCATCATTAATGACTGAATTTTCATCGCTTTGGAAAGCAACTATTGTTGTATCCAAATCTATTATTTTTTTGGCATCGACACTTTGATTCTCACTTGCAATTTTTGTTAATGAATGATCGGATTCGATTTCAGAGTCGGAAATTGTTTCTGCTTCTTCATCATCAAGATTATCATTATCGTCATCATCATCATGTTCCCGATCATCATTACCAATTTCGTTGGCATCGTGGGCAATTTTGGCACAATAACACACAGAATCTAATTGATTTTCAATATAATCCAACCATTCAATAAATTCGGCTACTAATGCTTTGGCGGTATATGAAGTGGTGGTGGGAGTAGTGGTGGACACTGGGTTACCACCACCATTATTCATCATCATCATCATGGTAGTAGACGTCGATGGTTGGCAATCATTATTCTGTGTGGTTGTCGAATTTAGCGATGAAAACTCTTCATCCTAAATCATTTTAATTCAATTAATTAAACAAAAATTAATTAATTCAAATTAATGGCAAATACAATGAAGCACATACCGAATGGCAATATTTCAATGATAAATCTTCTTCCAATGAGAGACCTAAACCGCTGCTAGCAGCAGATGATGGTGCACGCATTGAAAATAAATCATTCATTTGATGTAAATGGTGATGGTGATCACATGGAGGTGTCGATGAATTATTATTAGGGGGTGATTGGCAATTGGTGCTGGTGTTGGTCACCGACAATAATGGTGATGCAGATTTCATCGCCATCATATGTTTGGTCGTATTTGTTAAAAGCTCTTGTTGTTGTGGATGTTCTTGTAAAGCCTCCTGTTTAACAACAAAAATCGTATTGGAAAAAAGAATTTATAATCACAAAAAAACATACCTGACATGTGGTAATCAGATCGGTACAATTAATTAAATATTCGTAATCATCATTTTCGAATGATGGTGACGAACTATCGGCAACAACAACCGCATCCGTCACCATCGACTTCGTAGGAGACAATAACATCGTACAAGCAGACTGATTTAGCTGTGATGTATCTTCTTGTTTCATTTTGGTAGTTGGTTGTTGTTGTTGTTCATTACAACTTATCATCATCATTCTTCTTCGTCTTCTTTTACTTCTTGGCATCGATTATATTTTGATGATTTAAACAAGAATATACAATTATGACAATATGACAGAATATAATGTTGTTGAATTAGAATAATAAATACGATATAAATACGAAAATGTATGAAAAAAATAAATAAGAAAGCGTGAAAAATTTGTAAAATACTGGATGTGCCAGATTACGAATGAATTGGATAAGAGAGTGAGAAATAGTGAGTGATCCCAATAGAACACAATTTTTTAAAAATGCATTCAGAATGAATAATTCGTGTGTGCGTGGCAGTATTCGTGGCAGATTCTATGTTTTAAGTCTCATTAAGACAATAAAATTTGTTGTTTGATGATAATTTTTCGATGTTAAACAATTCTGTTTTATGTTGGTGAATGAATGATGTTGATGATGATGACGATTCGTGTCGAGTCGGCGGTGTTGTTGGCGGTGGCAAAATGATCACCGACGACAACGATTGCCACGACCAACAATCAAATACAATGAAAGACATATTCAACTTGCATGTATTCTCCTTCTTCTGTCTAAATTCTATTATGAATCATATAATTTTAATTCAGAAAAAAATACAAGAAGACAAACGCGTAGACAGTCAAATTTAGATGGTTGGTTGGTTTAGGGTTTAGAAACTTAACCACAGAAAAATACAAGGGTTTTTCTCGTTATCGTGTAGTTGTAATCTAGTGTTTCTTTTTGTTTTCTTCGAAATTGGTTTCGCATTTAAATATTCACATCATAAAAAAACAAGAGAAACAATATCGGAAGATGGATGACGAACCAAGTTTAACAAACAAAAAAAAACAAGAAAAATTTTATAAAAATAAAATTAATGATGAAACTTGGTCGTTTGGTTGGTTTATTGTGCGTTGTTTGACTAACAAGCTTCATACGATGCAAGTTGTCTTCACTTTACGAGATTTTTTAAAATACGAGCTGATGATTTAGCAAAAAAAGAAGAAAAACAAAAATTTTTGACAAAAAACAAACACCGCAAAATGAAGAGAGAAAATTTTCTTGTTGTTGTTGTTGGCTAATTGATCAATTAGTTAATCTTTTTTGGATGTTGGATCTCGTCATCTAAGCCATCATATTATTCGTCGTTGTCTCCATTATCATCATCATCTAACCACACACCCTAAATATCCAAAAAACTAAAAGATATCCAGACAGGAAAAAGGGAAGAAGAAGAAGAAAACGTCGACGGTTCTTAAATGATGCTTTAATGGTGATGTGCTGGTGTTATTAGAGAGAGAGAGAGAGAGAGAGAGAGAGAGAGAGATGTTGTTAGACGGACTGCTAATTAGTGAAGAGATGATGTTTTAGATGATGACGAGAAGGAGGATTCACCAACACTCCAGTTCCGAGTTTAGTAATTTGTTTTCATCATCAACGTTGTCGTGTTGTGTGTCCCGAATTTAAATCTAGTTTGTGTGATAATTTTTTCAAATTTTAAAACTTTCTAGACAAATCATGCCGCGCGCGCGATCTTATTTCGTATTCGGTGGTTATTTTCGTGTTGAGACGTTGTTCCAGCAAAAATAATTTTCAATCGATTCTTCTTTTTTAAAAATTTCAATTTTAATCCTTTCGTTTTCCAAAAAAACAAAATCGTGCGAATCTGTTTCAGAAAAAAAGATAGATCACAAATTAGACAATTTTGAATTGTTTTACATCAAAAAAAAGTCAAAGTTTACAAACGAAAACTGATTGTAGGATTAATAATGGATTATGAGAAACAGGATTAAATTTAACGATTGTTTGTCTGTTTGATTCGGGGGATGAAAAACACGCGTTTAAATAAAAAACAACTAACTAACTAAAAGACAAACAAAAATGGATCAAAAAACAAGTTCGTGAACAGATTTTTAAGTTGTTTTGTCCACAATCAAACAAAAGTTTATCACACACAAAATTTATGTGATTGATTATTATTGTGTGTGAACGAGAACTGATCCAAAGATCACAAAAAGAATGGAACTAAAAGGATCCACTGATCCAAAAGATCTTAAGACTTCGTGTGTTTTCTGAACAATTGATCTGACACTGATCTCTCTCCTGGATCACTCAGGATCACTTTACAACTTTTAATTTTTAGTTCTCCCTTTATAATAAAAAAAAAACAAGAAATTAAGTTTCACTTTCCACAAGATGCTCAACAAAAGCACATTAGGGAAACAATACAGCATGTGTGTGCAGGTTTTTTTTCGGAGAAAAATATTTTTATAAAAAAATAAGAAATTAAATCTAAAATAAGTTATCCAACAAAAAACAATCGCCATATAAAACTATAGAAAAACTATACTGCTAATAATATTTATTATTGTACTATTTTAACATCAATGGGTCATAATAATATTTGATTGTACTATTTTAACATCAATGGTTCATCAATGAAAATGATTGAGCTGACGATGTTTTTTTTTGAGTGATTACACCGCGGTTCAATGCTTTTTTTTCTTGATGATCAATTATCCAAAAAAGACAAAAAATTGATCCAAAAAAAGTTGGCGGTTGGGAATAATAATAAAAAAGTTTATAAATAAAATTCCACCAACGAATCTTTGGATTCTCCATTGTAGATTTTTTTGTTTTGTTCTTTTGGAACAAAAATAAACCTTGAAACAAAAAGAAAAAACAATCTTTTTTTTATGCGTCGGAGGATGGAATGATCCTCGTTCTTTTAGAACAATGATGCTTCTGTGATCAACGATTTCATTATCTTTGAATCACCACGAATCCACCACCAAAATGATGAAGAAATTTCTTCATGAAAACGTGTTAACAACCTATAACTAACAAGCTTGAACAACAACGAAATATCAACGACCGCAATCAATCGACAGCAAATGTTTTACGAGGAAAAACACTGAGAGAATCAAACACACAAACACACACGATTAGAATTAGATTAATTATAATTGTTATTGTACGCGTGGTGTGTTTGTGTCTGTTTTTATATTTATGATTTGAAAAAAATCGAAGGAAAAAACAATTAAAACTAACAAGAAAAAATAACAATAGATCGAAGTTTTCGAAGACTTGCAAGAAGAGAATCTAAAACACAATCAAACAGGTGTTTATGGTGGCTTGTCTTCATATCTTTGGGTCACAATCGTGTACGACACACGAAAATCTTCTGAAGATCATAACACGAAAATATCCTAGCATTTCTCCACAAACGTTTTGTGATAGATTGATTGATGAATGAATATGAAAATTCATTCAAACAAAACAAAAATTATTGATCATTTACATAAGAAATTTCGAAATCAAAAACAATCAAAACACGTGCAAAAAATAATGAAGAAAACACGTGCAAGAATTTCATTATAATTATCAGATTTTTTTGATTGATTCATGCAAAAAACAGTGAAAGTGTGTTTGGGGTCAAACAATCTAACAAGCAAAAACTGTCAAGCAAACAGCAAGCAAATACCAAACAAAATACCAAAACGGAAAAGTTCTCAGCTAGTTTGCTGGATCATTTAGTGATAGATAATTAAATAATAATTGAATAAGCAAATTACACACGCACACAGACACACAAACAAAACACCTTGCTATTTGCTTATTATTTAATAAATTATTATTAATTAATAATCACATCATAATTATACATGTTTGTTTGTAATGAGAAAATTTTATGCAAATAGTCAAGTTTGAGTTGTATGATTGTTTATGGACATCTCCCATATATATCAATTCATGTCCAGACAATATTGTTTGTTTGTCCAAATAGAGGCTGGCTGGCTTGACTGACTGGACGATGACTGAGAGAAACTATTTAACAAGATGCTGAGAAATTTTTTAGTTTACTATGTGGACACTTTTGGATTCTATAAAGGATTGAAATTTTGTTTGTAGGATATTGTGTTTGTGTTAACTTAACAATTGAATCATTTATCACCTAGCCATGACGGCGGCGGCAATGATGGCAAAAAAAGGCCAAAAGGGGCCAAACTGAGAGATAATAGCTGGCCTATTCATTCATGATGTCCAAATGGATATAATTAATAATGAACCCTTTAACAACATCATATTTTATTCCTACATATGATCTCATTTTCTATTTAGTTGATCAATCTCGGCGGTGGACAATGTCGAGAAGTCGACATACATTTGAATGAGTGATTGACGATCGTCGATTCTGTGTTCGTGTCTTTTAGTTTAAGACAAGTCTGTCTGGACAAACTGGACCAAAAAAAATAAATCATTTGCTAAACTAATCAGACAGTTGATCATCATCATCATAATGAACCAGTTGTTAAAAAATCTGATGACTTATTATCATTAATACAGGGTTAGTAGATCAACATAACGACCAATAAGGGTCGTATCTCAATTCATTTTATGATGGCGATATTTTAAATGATGATGATTATTATTTGATGACGATGCTCTCCATGTTTTTTTTTGTAATTCAAGGATGATTATGATGATGATCAATGAGGCTAGAAATGAATTAGTTTTGTTAACATCCAAAGGGCAAACCTGATCAATTGATCATCATCAACATAATCAGCGTGTGTTTTAATAATCATCCAACTATATAAATGACATTGAAATCTAGGACAACAAAAAACTTAAATTTGAATCTTTGAATTCTTATTTGGTTTTTTTAAGATCTGGAAATTTTTTTTTTATAAATGTGGATTCTTTAGGATTACGAAATCCAGGAAAAAACTCAAACATCTGTTATGTTCTATTAATAGAATAGAGAATCCTCGATACTTAGCAATTCTGGTAGCATTGATTTACTAAAAACATATGATTTCGATTTCTGGTTTTTTGAATGTTGGGTCGTCGACTGTGATTTCTGGCTGTGTGTTCAATGAAAACTAACAAACAAAACAGTGTTCAGTGAACTTTTTTTCTGGTTGGTTGGTTGTCAGTTCCGTTGATTACAACCAACAAAATACGAACACTTCACTAGAAATCGCTTACACACACACCCTGTGTCAAAATCAAAAAAACAGATCTGTGAAACATGAACCGACATGTTTAACGTTTAAAAGCCAAACACAAACACACATGGTCTCAAGAACAAGATTTAGAATCAAGCAAAAAAAACTAAGTCTATTTAAAAAAAGTCGACCATCACGACTGGCTTCAAGAAATCGAAGCTTTTTTTTCATAGCGGCTATACACAAAAGGTCACACCATTTTGGCCACAAAAAAATATATCTATAATAAAAATTTGAAATAATACATTTCCTATCAATATAAAATCAAATAACACAATAAAATCAATTGAATCAGCAGCAGAACAGTATCCGCCATCCAACATCAACTGGACAATGTCCATTGAAAAAAATTATATATTAGACAACATAATTGGAATTACTTGTTTGATTTTATGGATGGACAATGTCCATTCTACAATGTCAATGTGTGTGTGTGTGTTTAAGTGTGTGTTTGCTTTATACAACCGGAGATATACAACTTTTGTATTCAAACATTTTTCATATGGCACTGTAACATCAAAAAACATGACTCCTTATATTTCATTATATCAAAACAACAACATCACATTATAACAATATGAAATGATAATTGCTGTTGTTGTTGTTGTTCCAGACAGCCAACAACAATTAGAAAAAGATTTTTCAACTTAAAACGGATGTTTGGACAATGTCCATTTTTGAAGAAGAGTTTTTTTCGAGTTCATTTCCATTCATTAGTGTGTGAGTTGGTCCAATTAAAAATTCCCCTATTGTTCAGAAAAAAAAGCTTCAAAGTTAAAAGCTCGCGCAAGATGCCAAAATGCTCGTTGTTGCTGTTTTCCATTGGAGTTTTATCTATCCAACTCTATCTTAACTCTTTTGGGCCATTTTTTTGAAAAAAAATCACCTATGATTTAAGACAGAGAGAGAGAGATGGGATGTGCAACATTTTAAAATGTTTTAAAAAAAATTAAAGACAATTCGTTTCATTATTATTTTACGCGGAACAGATTTCAAAAAAAAAGAAAGTTTACGGCAAAACTTAACTAACTAACTGATTAGAATGATGAATGAAAACGTAAAAACAATAATAAAACAACATTGGAGATTTATCGAATATCTCTCACTCTGTCTTTTTCCATTTAAATCTTGGTGAATTAATCTAGAAACGAATCAACAGCACGATTCATTCATTAATTACATAATATTCATTTAAATTTTCTTCTATCTAGTTTGATTTGAATTGTAATATTCAACAGCAAAACGGCGACAATCACCACCAAACAGAGAACAAACATAACACGATCACAATTCCTGTTTACAACAAACAAAACACAACAGTGTTCTTGAGAAGATTTTTTTTTAAAAGATAACTGGACAAGAAACTAGTGCGACAATGGTCACCTATGGTCACCAAATGATAAGAGATCTTGAGATCATTCAAGTTGAATTGAATGAACGTGCCACACTAAGAATGATGAATCATTCATATAAAACGATTCCTTCACTAAGAGAGAAAAACGCTGTTTTTATGACAACAAGCTTGTTTTTGTCATAATCTGACTTAGATGACAAATGTCATTGTTCTTCATTCTTGAATAAATAAAAAATCTTCTTAAAAAAACACATTTGCATAATGAATTCGCGACTAAGTGATGGCAATGGCCAAGAATTCAATGAGAATCTCACTCATATGAGAATTGAGATCATTGCCACCCAAACAATGAGATAAACATGTTTAGTTTTAATTTAGTTTTAATTCTTAATGTCGACGACCATAAAACACGGCCAGAATAAATTGACTTCTTCCTCATTTTCATTATCAACCAATCAATCAAACCATAAAAATTTGCACACAAAAAAACGTTGTTTTAAACAACCACAAACTAAAAAAATCATTTCCTGATTTTTTTTTGGAAAATTTATTCACACACCAAAAATATTGTCATTTGATATTTGGTCTCGTTTCCATTAACAACAGTTTAACGGACTTTATTAACATTTTGGATGCCGTTATTGTGATTTTTTTTTTTGCTATCAAGTGAAAAAATACGTTAAAAGTGTTAAAAAAATAACGCACACATAGAAAATTTCTGTCAAATCATCATCACCAGTTTGCGTAATAATCATAAATATCGTTTTTTTCCAAGAACAACAACAATCTCACCCAAAAAAATGAACCCTAAAAAACTTTTCTTCACAAATTTTCGTTATTTTGTTTTTTTTTCGTTGTTGCTTCTGTTGAATTTGAATTTTGTTAACAGAACAAACAAAAATGAATTAAACACGAGCCCAACAGCGTTTCTCAAGCCTTTCATTGCTGTTTCTTGGAAAGCGAAAAAACAACTATTCCTAATAATAAGATAATACGTAAAAATAAATAAAAATATCATCAACTGTTCTTGGTCTATGCAAGCAAATAACAAGCAAGCCAACAAAAATGACTAAAAATAAACCAAGTTTGTGGCGCAATGCATCCAATCCCAAGCAATGATCATCCATCCACCATCCTTGATGCAACAACGGATGCGCTTGTTTTTGGGTTGGATATTGTGGTCATTTATAAAGAGAGAGAAAAGGGAGAGATAATTTTAATGATACAAAACAACATCCATACAGGGTGTTATCAAATATCTTTTTGTCTAAATCAAAATCCATTATTATAAATCAATCAGCTTTGATGATAATTTAAATATTCAAGGATTCATATTATTCATAATCATAAATTCATTGCATTATATGCAATTATAAAGCTATCCAAGATAATCAACTGATGATTTAAAAAAAATGGGATAATCTAAATCAATTCTAGATCAATTGAAAATTATAATTTGGGACAATTATTAAAAACATATTAACATTATCATTTGTGTGTTTCGGTGCAACAAGTTTCACCAAACTTGGCCAACTAACGACAACTAGTTGCTAAATTATACGCGTTTTTTAATACTTGTCTAAATTTGGCTAAATTAATCTGTGCACGTTATCGGATAACCAAAAACGAAAACACAGGTTATAGCACCTGGTTAGTACGTTCTGTTTTTATGATCATCAAACGTGATGTAACTAAGCCAGCTAAACTAGCAGGTAAAAAACAACAACAAGCATCCAGGTAAAATGTTTTGCATACAAATGCAATTAGTTAATGCATCA
>JAOWBP010006749.1:0-25715 GCA_028571105.1 Tragopan temminckii | reverse complement strand
ACTTGGCACTGGTGAGACTGCATCTTGAGTACTGTGTTCAGTTTTTGGCTCCTCAGTACAAGACAGACATTGAGGCCCTGGAGCATGTTCAGAGAAGGGCAATGAAGCTGGTGAGGGGTCTGGAGCACGGAACTTATGAGGAGTGGTGTGGGAGATGGAATTTTTTAGTCTGGAGAAGAGGAGGCTCAGGGGAGACTTTCTCGCTCTCTATAACTATCTGAAGGGAGGTTGTAGTGAGTTGGAGGTCAGCCTCATCTCCCAGGTAACAGTGATGGGACTAGAGGGAATGGCCTCACATTCAAGTCGGACATTAGGAAATACTTCTCCTAGAGAGTTGTCAGGCATGGTAATAGGCTGCTTAGGGAGATGGTGGAGTCACTGTCCTTGGAAGTACTCAAGAAACGTTCAGATGCTGTAGTGAGGGACATGGTTTAGTGGGGAAATATTGGTGGTAGGTGGACAGTTGGACTGGATGATCTTGGAGGTCTTTTCCAAACTTGATTATTCTATGATTCTGTGGTTCTATGACTCTGTGGTTCTATGATTGGTGCCATAAGGAGCAACAAATTCACATAGTAAATAACACTGCAAACTGATGGAAATAAGAATGGAGATTTTGTTTCTGTCCTGGCAGAAGATAGATTTTGTAGTTTTGTCTTGGTCAGTAGACTGGTAGTAATAACCAGCCAGCAGCAAACTCTCATGAAGACATTTCAGAAATCATTTAATAGAAAAATCCTTTTTGTATTGTACTCAATTTCTAGCAGTAAATAATTTATGGACTACCTAATAGAGATGTTCTAAGTCTGAACTTATATCTAATAAAAGATAAACTTATTTCATCAACCTAAAAATTAGGTATGTATCAAAATGTTACAAGGATCTTTGCTGGAGCTGAATAGAGATCATAAAGTACCTACCCATATATCCACAAGTTTTAGACAAGCAGCTTTGTCATTCCTTTGTGTAAGCTATAAAATTACTCTAAAAAAAGTAATCCAAGTTTTCAACATAAAGATTTTCATCCTCCACTTACTTGGCTAGAAAGGAGGAGAGAAATAACAAAAGAACAGATGGTAGAAAAGATATACCAATATGTTGTATGCAACAGTGAAAACTGGAATATTGTAAGGGAAAAAAAAAAAAATGCTTTATTTGCTTTAAAATGATACACAAAGGAGATCTTTAGCTAAATGTGTGTGACAACATGAGCTTCCAGACACAAGAAATAAAATGGTATTATTCTGGGTGTCTTTTTACTATTGAAAATAGCTGAAATATCCCTGGTGTGACATGACAAGACAAGTAAGTGTCCTTGTCTGGAAATGCAGCACTGAACTGGAAAAAGCATAGCTTTTATCTACTCTTGATGGAGCACTAATATTGCTGCCTTTGGATTGACAAAAAGTTGTGAATATCTCCAAATAAAAGTCCTGAAAAGACTTAACCTAAATATCCACAAGGACTGTAAAACCTGCAAGTTTTTTTTTGTTTGTTTGTTTTTTGTTTTTTGTCCTCAGGGCTGCTTAAAAAGACATGACACTTCTGCTGCCAGTAGCTTGAACATATCTGTGTTATAGGACTTTGTAATTACAGAGCAGCTGTGGAAGATTGCGTATCTAAATGTAAGACAGTACACCTGAACTCATCTGTAGCCTTTGACTACAAGAAGTGATTTAAATTACTCATGCTACATTTATTTTTTATATACAATATTTAACAAGCAATCTTCGAGTAACCCTGTGAGTAGCTGGTGATATTGCCATAACAAAATTTGGAAGCAGCGTTAGAGCCTCAGGAGGCAGATATCAGTCCTGAAGATAATTATGGAGGACAACACATTAAAGTGCATGGAAAATTCTTGAAGACTGAGACAAAGGATATCATGTGTAAATGCTCACATTCAGGTAGGTCTTGGCTGGAGAATGTTCCGCTTTCATACGCCTGGGAGGTTACCTCCAAAGATACCTTAATGTCAACAGCAGGGCAGCCCCGGTGGAATGCAGTCTTCCTTTGCTATATTTAAACATGGCAGCTAAGGAATTTTTCTTAAGCATTCATTGTTTGTCCAACCAAAGCACTATTTACAGATTTTTTTTTTGGAGTTTTAGCACCTTCAAGAATTTAAATAGTAATTGGTTTTTTTCCCAGCTATACTGTGCTGCCTCACAGGTGAGATAGAAGTACAGTCAGTACAGCTTTGATCTCAAACATTTTAAAGAAACTTAAAACAATACAGACTGTTCTTAAGTGTAGAGTTCTTAAGAACACTGTTCTTAAGGGTTAAGATGCAAACTGTGCAAATTATATTTGAATAAACAGGGGATAATGATGGCGATAGATTCCTAGTGGGTTTTGTAGCATTCTCACACTGACATTTGGAAAGAAATCAGTGTGCAGTGCCTGAGACTCTGAATAACAGCAGTAACCTTGACTCAAGAAGAACTGAGATTGCATCCAGTTCTACAATCAGAAAAAAAAATGACTCTTTAATATGATTTAATTATATTTGAATTTGTGTGTAATTCCTCTTTTACTTGTTTTTACATTTCTAAGACTGGAAGCAAATATATCTGCAGAGAAGCAATTTTAAGGCACATAGTACTTACAGAACTAAGCTGTTACAAGTCAATATTCTTCCTAGATAATGGGCACTAAATGTAGATTTATTATTTGAAAACATATTGCAAACTACTTGAATAAAGAATAACCAAAATTCATCTGTTCTGCAGCAGATATGTGTGGAAAAATACAGCCTTCACGAAGAGACTGAGGAGAGCTGATCATTGCAGTTAATATGTGACCTCAGCACCACTGAAATATATAAAAAAGACAAGAGAAATTACTATCTTTTAACACCTACATTAAATAATGAGGTGGGCAAACTAAATAGATGAACCAAAAAGATCTAAGTGTCCACTACGCTTAATTCATACGCTGCCTAAGCCCAAAAAACTTAAGAATACGCCAATCCAAACACAAAAGTACCTGAATGTTTTTCAGAGAAATAGCGCCAGCACAAACCATAGTCTTTTATTTTGATATTTTGATGACAATAGAATATTTCATATCTTCAAAAACAGACACCTGATTCTCTTATTTAAATAGTCGAACTCAGCATACACAAACACATCTACCTGGACATTTTCATAATCATATTAATCATGCTGACATACCTTGCGGCTTTTGGTTTTAGTTCAACACATTCCTGGCAGGTTTTCTGTAGTGGAAATTAACAACTCAAGAACCACATTATAATAAGAACTTGAAGGCATCTTATGTTTATAGGGCAATATGCAGTACTTGGACTAATAGAATTCGTGGCTGATGACCAAAGACTTTATTAGACCAGAATACAATTATTACCGGGTTATTATACTCAATGTTTAATCAAATACTGAAATCTTAAAATACAGAAATAGCAGGAAAATTGCTTTTCTTCCTACACCCTCTTCCAGTCATGTCCTTTCATCTCCTGCTGTACTTTCTCCTAGTTACGTCATGCCCATTTTACATTATCTTCTCTTCATTTGTGTGCAGTTTCCTTTCTTTTCCACAAACTTTGTTGACAACTGAAAAAGGAGTTTAGATTTTATATTTTACAGTGAGAAACACTTTGAAAACTCAGAACACGTAGATTTTAATACAAAATTGTGGCAGAGTTACTTGCATATTAGCAGTAAAATTACTGTAGAATAATAATTATGTGATTAGGAGAACTCAGGCATGGAGAGTGGTAGGTCTGTTGCTGAAGGCAGATAAAATAAATCATCTTCATGCCAGTAAAGATACAGGACCCTTCATAGAACTAGGTCTGATGTATGCCTAATTGTTAGGAGGCCATGGGATGAGATGAACCTCATTCATGCTAAGTTCTTTCCTGAGCTTCATTTTCTTGAACTGTAATAAACAGTCTTGAATTCTTATGTTTCCTACAGTAACACAGGCAATGGAATGCAGCTGACATGACTATGTTTAGCAGAATCAAGGCAGGGGAGACATTTTGGCTTAGGGAGGTGTTATCAGTCATGATAGACCAATGTGCAATTTCAAGTGGGTATGTATGAAGTGATGAAGAAGTATTGAACAAGTGAACCGGGTGAAAGAGCTGAAAGTCAGTTGGCAAGTGTTCTCTTATTTGCTATAAGTTCACAAGCAGCATCACAAGGATGAAGACAAATGACCTAGCAACACAGTGATAGGAAACTTCACACAGCAGCACCAAGAGGCTAACCAGTTCTGTCACCATGATGTTCACCAGTAGCTTTTGAGGAACAGTAATCTGATATCAAAATGGGTGTAGATTCATAGTCCCTGCTCTTTCACCACACCCTGGGGTGACTGTATTTCCATGGGAATCAGAAATTGAGTTCCTGTCCTCCCCTTACAAAGATTCACACTTTCCAAGTTCAAAAATTTTTGTATCCCCAGGATCCTTTAAGCTTATGCCAATATCCAGCTCACATGTCTGGCAGCCACAGAAGTTTAATATCTGGCAAGATAACAGTTTGCTGCCAACAAAATCAGTAATTTGCAAAAGGAAGGAGTGCCTCGTAAATGCAATGGAAAAATACATACCAATAGTAGTTAAGTTTCCAAATAATTTCTATGTTTTTACTATGTTACTATCTAAAATGCCATATGAGGAAAGTACTGCAAAGAAAAGTATAAAGCATATTTACAGTTATCTAGAGTCCACTGTCCATATGCACGCTCTGTAAACTGTAGACTGCTGGGTTATTTCCAAGCTAAATAGAGAAAGACTCTGTGTAATCAACAGGGTGTTACAGAGTGAAAACATGGACAAAAACTGTTACTGTAAAGCAACAAACCCTATAAATCACATTCCATCTTACCTTCTGGGACCCCCTCTCTGACCTGATAGAAGTTGTTCAAACACAATTACGGTATTTAAATAACACCTCATGAATGGGAATAATAGAATTATATATTGTTTTAAATTGAAAGAAACTTTAATGATCATCTAGTCCCAACCTCATGCCATGGGCAGGGCTGCCACCCACCAGCTGAGGCTGCCCACAGCTCATCCAGCCTGGCCTTGAACACCTTCAGAGTTACGGCATCCGAAACTTCCCTGGACAACCTGTTGCAGTGCCTCACAGCCTTCTGAGTAAAGAATTTCTTCCTCGAATCTTCAAATTTGAAGGTGATCATGACCTTAAGCACAAGAAAATTCTCATGTAGAGATGGATCATTGAAAAGTTTGACTGAAGATCTGGCCCTTAGCCAACAGTGCATGGATGGGGTAGGTTTTCTTTTATTCTTGTTTGCTTTGTCTGCTATATGTGCAGTACATCTGTAACCTGACTTGTTCTACATCTCTTCCTCCACTTTCAGAGGACTGAACAGCTCTCTACAATTCACATCACTCACTCTAGCCGTGCATCTAGACAGGTGAGCTGTATTGTAAAATTATCTTGTCAGAAATCTTCCCAGTTATCCACAGCTGTCACACGTGTGAGCGAGCCTGTGCTTCTATGCTGTGTTTCCTTTCTGTCTGAGTGAGGAGCCTTATTCTGATCAGAAACCCTTCTCTACCACCTGACCCAGGTTCACACACACCAAGAGCTGCAATGTGCAAAACACCTTACCAAGATGCAGGGGCAACAGGAGGAGAGTCACTGAGTTTTTGTTCACCTGTCGCTCCAATCCTACCAGTTTCCTGCTTCTCATTTTCCCCCTGGGTTTTCCACCTTTCCAGAGCCCTTCTCACCCTGTGACACTGACTACACAGAGCAGCCCTGCTCAGCCATCTGCAGGAAACTTGAAGTGACACAGCAAAATTCCAGCAGAAAGCAAGGTAAAAGGCTTTCTGGTAAAAGGCAGCTGCCAAGGCACTGGGATGATTTCTGTTTTTTGGTTTCAGTACACACTTGTATTTCAAAGTCTGCTCTCTGGGTATTTGACCCACACTGGCAAGTATTCATGCAAGAAGAGAATATCAATTCTATTGTTCATAAATTCTACTTCAGCAATTCTCAGAGCTCAAGCTGAGGGCCAGCTCACGTGCCTGGCAGCCAATGATGTTTAACTTCTGGCAGTGGAGTAGTTATTTGTCTACAAAATCAATAATTTATAGGGAAAAGAAAAGCTCATAAAACTAAGAGTAAAAGAAAAATGGTGAAATCACTGAAATACAAATGCAGAAAATAAATCACACTTCCTTTTCTGTAGCAGGAGGGGTTTTTTTTTAAGGTTCTTACATCCAGTGGTCAGCTTAGAGGAAATAAAATACCCAGAGTATAATTCTAGTAGCACAAAAGTAGTGAGCTCCTATCCAATTGCCTCAGCAAGCGGCCGTTCTGCAAGGGCAAAGTAGTAGATGAGTAATGAAGTTTCACTGTTGAAGAATACATTGAGACTAAGAGATCTAATCTTTATTTTCCTTGCCTTTAGTGACCTTGTCACTGTCCCCATAGGAGACCTCTGATTTATTCACTTTGCTCTTATTTGGTTGGGTCAAACAACTTTCTCACACAAAGATCACAGATAAGAGCAGAGCAGCTTGATTTCAAGAAAAAAAAGGCAAGGGGTCAGGAAAATAGTACTCATGCCCAAGTTTCAACATGGAAAGTTCAAGCTTGTAGTGGCATCACAGACAGCTGGATTTGTGGAGCATGAATCTCTCAAGGGTACTGCACAAATCTTCCCATCCTGTCCTTTAGTGGAAGATGTATCAGAAGCTCCGTGCACGAAAACTCACCCTGCTGCTTCTCTCTTTGAAAAGTTTTTTTCTCGATTTAAGCAAAAACATAGCTCAGAGCTACTAGTGCTAGCAATTTAATTGACTTTCAGAGTATAGTGTTCTCTCCAAAATTGCTTTGTCCAACAAAACATGAAACTAAATAATGTGAAAAATAAACAATTTAGCAAAACTGCAGGCACAGAAAATACAGCACACTGTCAAACAGCGACCCGAATTTCAGATAGCATTCACCACATAAATCTGAACAACTACCTCCAGGAGGATCCATGGAGGGAGGGAAAGGCAAATAGTTGATGGCATATACTTCTTCAGTGGCTTATGTCATGCTGAGTGTCAGCATAAAAGAAAAGAGGAGGATATGAGTAACAGGAAAAGCTAGCTTATACTGTGTTTGCCCAAGAAGGAATTTCTTGAGTCATATTTTCTCCTCATGCTGTGATAAGAAAACAAGCAATGGGCAAGCTATATTTTGAAGGTGAAGACAGTGCATGTCACATCTTACTTGAGCTTATTTTGTTTTGTATTTTTTACAAGATGCGCTACTGTAATCTACTGGAACAGGTCATCCAGAGAGGTGGTGGATTCCTTGATCCTGGAGACATTCAAGGTCAGGCTGGACGGGGTTCAAAGCAACCTGATCTAGTTGTAGGCATCCATGTTCTTTGCAGAGAGTCGGTCTAGATGATCCCATGATTCTGTGATTCTAACCTGTCAGCTATGAAAGAGATACAGACACCTAATGAGACAAAACTGACTCTCCTAAATGCAAGAAACCCCAAATATCACTGGCTTTCAGCCAGGTAGCAGTGCTTCACAGCAACACAAAGTCTGCCTTCACAGCATCCTGAGTAGCATAAGCATCACCTCCAAAGCAGGAGACTCACACCCGAATATTTGTATGCACTTAAGTACATTCATACAAGTTAGTTTCAGGCTGCATGTAAGACCAAAACGTAGAAAGACTCATCAATTTCAGAGTAACTGCTTTTATGAGTACAGTGAGCAGGTTTCTCTTTGTCTGAAGTATCTTTGGTCTGCAGTAAGATACCTGCAGTACCAGCAAAAGGCTAGGCACTAAACAGTATGGAAAGAAAGGCACACAACAGCTCACACTCCAAAGAGAAAAGGAAAGGAAGTATTAAAGATGATTATACATAGAGACTCACGGCCTTGATCACGGTCTGTGTTCTGGTTTCAATTACATGGATGTAGAAGAAGGCTATAAAGCACCTATTTCTATTTCTGGAAGTGGAAATTACTTTTTGGCAATGCAGCTCTTATGCCCACTATTCTGTCCATTAATGCACTCTTGCAAAGGATATAATCTGACAGACATATAGAATGTCAATGGAAAGAACTGTGTCCAAGACAATCTGTATTCTAGTCTGCACTGCAAAAAAAAGACCTTGCTTGGAATACCTAGCACTGCTACAGCTTGTATGAATACATACAGCCTGGTCTAGTACTAAACGGGGAGGTTGGTGGCCCTGCCTGTGGTGGAGGGGGTTGGAGATTCATGATCCTTGAGGCCCCTTCCAACCTGGGCCATTCTGTGATTCTGAGATTCTGTGAATGTTGCACTGGCTCCCAACCACGCCAAAATCTTAGAGGCACAAGAATAGTACAAGTTTGTTCTCAACTCCTTATGACAGAACGTGGAATCAAAATTAAAACAGAGTCAGGAGTGATACACTGCCTACACACAGTGCCCAAGTGATAGCTGGTCCTTTTTTGATACTGCAGTGTTCAAACTGCCTTTTATTTCCAGGGCAATATGTAAAATTTATCCCAATTATTTATTAGAAAGGCCACTAATTCTGTTATTCTTTGTGTTTCCCTTAGAGAAAGCTGATGCTGGCTATGAAATTATATACAGTAGGAGAGTTCTTAAGTTACCCATCAAATGTCAGTCTATGAAGTCGATTTTCAGCAGTGCCCAAAGCACACTTACCTCAGACTTAACGCCGTATTGTAGGAGTATGCTTTATTTCTCATATCTGAAAATACTGAAATTGCAGCTGCATGAGTCAACATAAAATATTCAAACTGTTAATGCATTAACACAAGTGTCAGTACCAGATTGCAAAGCTTAGCATAAAATTACAAATAACTAAATATGGTATACAGCATTTCTCTCCAAGCAATCAAAAACCTTGCATAATATTATAGTGCAGCTGGTTACCAGCTCGTGCAATGCAATTTAAGTCTCCTTAATGGATAAAAAGAACCTTGAAACAGTCTCTAATGAAATACCACTTTGGCCCCAGTGATATCCTGAATAAATTCTCTCATAGGTTTTGACTCCATTTCCTAGGCATATTCATGACAATCAAAGTAATGGCTTCAGTACATTAATAATATGAATTTTCACCTTTAACTTCCAGTGTGAAAAGTGGTTGTTACTTATGTCTTTGTGCAGCTGTGCACAGTATGTTTTAGAAGGCCAAACGCTGGATGGCACGTGAACATCCACAACAGCAAAGGAATAGTCTACACACTCAGAGTGGTGCAAAAGAAAGGGACAGTAGAAGTTCCTCAGCTACAGGGATTAGACAGTGCTAGCATATTTGGCTTGTTGTGAGAAGTAATACTGCCCCAGAAACAACCTTACTCCCTGCCACGTTGAGATCCAGAATCATAAAATTCTCATCTTCCCCTTGTAACTTCTGACATGTTTGATAGCCCTGGTAATTGAACCACACTTCTAGGGCTTCCTTAGCATGCTGAGATACCAAACCAGCTAACTACAGACAATTAAAGTCTGTAACTTGAAGAGAAAAAATCATGAATAAATCAGCAGGACATTAGATAATTAACAAATAATAAAAATAGTGCTTTAATGCAAACGCCAAAGTTTCAATAGAAAATGCGTTGTATAACGTATGCTACAATAACGGGGTGGAAAGGCTATTCTTAAAACTGGACTCCGGTACGTGTTCTCATACAGAAAATAAATCACATACATCTTGCTAGCATTTAGATGTGGAAGAACTGCCTGGAGCTATGACAGCAGCTGAATGTTTCATTCTGTGAAGAACTAATATTTTCAGCAGCAGTAACCAGCTCTTTATGGAGATCAGATAAATCATTGCAATAAATACGAGGTACAGAGGAATGGACCATATGTTTTCTTAATTTATTAATTCATCTATTCACAATATAAATTGTGAATAGCATTGTTGCTAAGACATGTAAAGCATTAAAAGGAAAAGACACGTATCTGGGGCTGTAGAGCTTTTGTTTGGTTTTTGACCATTAGGTTGTAGCAATAGGCCCAAGATTAGATTATTCACTCACATTTACAGGGAAATGATATGAAAACACTTCATTCTAGAACTGAAAAGTAAATGGTAAATTAATTGCCTCACCAAGCTATTGTGTATCTTCTTCGAGAAACATGTTGAAGACATACACTAGTTACAGAATACCCAGGAGATCAATGTGTTATGCTTAAGCAATAATGAATTTTATGCTGGCCACTGCATTACCAGTCAGTTAAGTATTTTCTTAGTTAGGCCCTTGAGCATTTAGAAGGTAATTAATGATCATGGCTGATAAGAAGATTCATTACAAGTATTATGCATTTTCCTATATATGTCATCATTCAGATTTGTCATAAAGCAGAACCTACTATATGAAAAAGTTATACACTAAGGGCTATGGGCTTAGGAAATAAATCCACAACAACTGAAGCACTGAAATAGAAAATGCCGTAACACCACATTTCACAAACCCATGACAATCCTGAGGTGGTCTAAGACCAGACTCTTCAAAAGAGCTCTAATAGCAGAGCATGTGGTCTAAAAATAAGAAACAAGAAGATTAGAAATGGCAATCCAAATTAGCTCCAAGGTGTGCTAAAGCGGATGATGGACTTAAGTACCTTCAGTAATACTTTAAAAATAAACTAGAACAAGTGCTTGAATTCATATCTGTAGAGAAGTGTTCCCATAACCCCAATCTGAGTGCCTTTTATCAAATGGAGCAGTCACCACAGCAGAAACTAAATCCTGTCTGCCCCACCACACAGAGTGTAACCTTGAGAGAAATTCTGTCTACTCATATTTACATAATACTAAACTGCACCCAAGCCCATCTCCCCTTGAAAAAACATCACTTGATTGCACTAAGCAGACAAATGGCCAGGGATCTTCCCACAAGTGCTCTGACGACCCATCTCTGAGTTAAGACTACTTACATGAGAAATGGGAACCACAGGCAGCAGAAAGAACTATGTACATCACAACCTTTTCCTCCCTTCCCTGCCTCCTTCTTTTCCTCCTCTCCTCTGAACAGACTTTTGAATAAGCTACTCTGGCGGATTTTGAAACTCAAGATGCATACTTAGTGGTTACATGGTGCTATCATTCTCACTTTTTACTATGTCTTGATAACCTCCCAAAAAACTTTCAGATGGTTAAAATGCTACCAAAAAAAAAAAAAAAAAAAAAAAAAAAAAAAAAAATTACTTCAGGAGAAGGGCTAAAAACCTTAAAGACAGCTGCTATTTTCTTAAAATCAGCCTACCTCTCTGGGGAGGTGAAGGGCTTACAACCCACGAAATGCTAACATTTTGGAAGGTAATGGCTCCAATACACACAAAGCTACAGAAAACAGAGTTTGGCAGTGTAACTGAAAGACTGTTTTCAGTTGAGGGAATGACCCTTGGAGAATTACATTCATTGCTTCCTCAGCTGCTGTCATGCTGACTCTTGAAAATGTGGATCATTGTTGAAAATAATGCTGCATTGTTTGTAGATTTCGTAGAGGATTCATGAATTTAATGTTAGCCACGCTGTTTTTAGCCAAATACACTGAGCTGTTAACAAAGAACAATTAAGCTGAGAGCTGTTGTTTCCAGTTTGATGCTTCAGAAAGCAGTTATACTATAGAGGCGGTACTTAGTAAAAATTGTTAGTAAGAAATCTCAGCCCAGAAAATGCATTTGCTTTGCACTCCAGTTACATCAAAAAAAGGCTGATGTGGAGCTCCTGAAAGTCATACACGCAGAAATAGCCTGATAGCCTGACTTGAAACAGATGAGATCATGAGCCCCTTTCTCTAGAGAGATGAAACCATATTCCCTTGAAAATCAAGGCATCAATCTCTGTAACCAGTCTAGATGTCATATGTTCAGTTGCTGTCATGCAGATCTAGACAAGTTATGAAGATCAATAACAACAGCAGCTATTAACTAAATGCATAGCAAACATCTCACACAATTGCTAATAGTTCTCTGAATATATTTACAAGCTGTTCTATATTGGCTGACAGTATGCTGTCTTCCAAGAGTGCTCACTGAGATAATAGCCTTTGTTCCTACAGGCAGCATCACTGATGTAAAATAGATCTGGACAAAGGGCCCACACACTATGCCATAAATAAGGATGAGAGGATCATCCCTGAAGCTACCCTTTAGGCTGAAATGTCCATGGAGTTATGGAGATGTGTATAAGGCATGAAAATTAAAATTAGACTCTAACTTATGTGCTTCTGCAAAGTCTGATAAACAAGTGTGATTAGTTTCTTTTTTTACCTCTTAAATGCTGTATCTGTATTGAACATTTATATTGTACTACTAATTACTGTAGAATCATAGAATCATGGAATGTTTTGGATCGGAAGGGACCTTAAAGATCATTAAGTTCCAACCTCCCTGCTATAGGCAGGGACACCTCCCTCTAGACCAGGTTGCTCAAAGCTGCATCCAGCCTGGCTTATCATCAATCAATTTAAATATGTTTGGGTTTTTATTTGGTTTTGGTTTTGGTTTTTTGATAGTTAAAATTATTGCTTGGTACAGGCCATTTGAAAGGTGAGCAAAGTTTTAGAAGGGACCATGGTCTAAGCAAAACACTTGAGTAACGACTGGCACCAGGCAGGACATGAGCACTAAAAGGAAGATTTCAGTAGAAAACCAAGAAGAGCTGTTTGATCTTTCCTTTACATAACTGTTATGATCTTTGTTATCCGTAAAGGGATAGAATGGAACTGCAACACTTCATATTTACTGGATTCCTCAAAAAAATCAGTGTGCATGACGTTTATGTTTCAACTTGTCTGCTGGTCTGAAGAAGAGGCAATGGAATTCCCCACTGCCTTCAGCATATCTCTCACCCTGATGTTTTGCTTACCCTTTACTTCCTGAAATAATTACGGCTTTACTACGTAAGAAAAAATGTTAGAATTAACATAGATTCTTTGATAATTCTGCAAATTTAAGTCCGTGCTACAACACTAGTTTAGACCCTCAAACTTCTGTAAGGATACATGTGTAGAAGAGAGGCCTCACAGACACCAAACTCTTCACCATCATCTACTGTGTCAAAAGTATTTCATTATTTCCTTTCTGACAAGACACATGAATAAACTTGTTATTTAGATTTGCTTATGATGCTTTGGATGGATAGCTGTGCTTAGCATGCGTTTATTCATTACCAGCCAGATGAGGGTAATATCAGGATAGATTAAAGTGACTTTAAGAAATTGACTTGCAAAGTCAATGGGATTACAATGGGAGTAATCATGGGAGCAGTACTGGGAAAACATTTTCTTCTGTTTCCAAAAAACATGATCTGTGTTGTATGGGAAAAGGGAAAAAAATGTGAAATGGTATAAAAGCCAAGCATTTATGGCACAATTTTATTAAGAGAAAATGCATAAGGTGTAGGTCATAAAAGAAATTTTAAAAAGATATTTGTGAAAATGAATTTTTTCATCACCTTACACCTACATGAAAAAATAGGTTTTAATTGATTGGATCTGAAAACTTAAATTCCTCCTCTTTCCACATTTCCTTTTAACTGCAGTGTTATTTTTCTTTTATGAGGCCAAAGTCAACAGGATATCAGTTATGAAGGAAATATTTTATCTTACACATGCTTGGAAATAAAGGTGAGAATAGGCTCCAGCCATTGCCAGGGCAATTAAGTCTTACAGGAATCAAAGGAAAAGAGCAGGAAAACATCCCTGTACTACAGTTTATATAGCAAAAAATCTCCACAAGATTTGTGAATAAACACCACAAAGGCCATTAATGGGCAGATAAGGCAGTACAGGAATCCTAAAATAAACAAAATTAATACATAGCAAGTTGTTAAGGAAAGAAGAATCCAAGAAACAAGAAAAAGCATTGTGACTTTTTGTGAGAGACTATTCCACCAACTGAAACTAAACACAACTCCTCCAAGATCAAGAAATGGAGACACTAGTAAATGGATACACATGGACTGCTCTGAAAGTAATGCCTCCCATTTTATTATTTTGGCCCACAACATCAGAGGCAGATGGTGGTATGGCAGTAAAGATTCCCACCAATATTCTATTACATTTTGTTGCTCGTACGACAGATGGCAGCTGAGGGGCAGTCTGACAGATGTGGAATTGTGTATAAAGTAAAGGTGTATCACTGAATTCCTCCTTGCAGAAAACATTTCACCTACTGATATTCATCAATGCTTGCTGAACATTATGGAGACCAACCTGTTGATGTGAGCACAGTGAGGCAGTGGGTGGTGCATTTCAGCATTGGCAACAGTGACATGAAAGACAAGCCACATTCTGGACAGCCATGCACAACTGTCACTCTTCAAAATGAAAAGTGTCTTGATATGCTCATCCATGTGAGATGATGGTGGAGACTATATTGAAAAATAGCATTTTGTAGTTGAGAATTGTCTCTATCAAATAGTGTTACTGTGCTCTTTGTAGCTGCTGAAGTTCCCATGGAAATAAACAGGACACATTAATTTCAGAGCAACCTACTTATTTTAAGCCACTAGAGCAAGCTTGTATTGGCAAGGTGACTGTCATGGCGAAGGCTGAACCTCTGATCCATAGTGAGGTTCCTGACTTCTATAGAATTTTATGGAGTATGCAGAGAAAGAATGCTCCTTACATAGTCCTGAATAGACCTAACATTTGCAATTCAACTGACTAAAATATTGAAACAAATAAGGTTACATTCAACTGTCCATAAATGCTTTATTTTAGAAGTTATATAATAAGCATGTTTCCTAATCAATATAAACAGTCAGTAATTGAGTATTTAAGCAGACCTTCATTTGAAGCTGTAAATTCTGGGTTTCAATGTCAGCCAGTCACAGAGATACATGCAGTATTCATCCTTCTGAGCTACATTTCAAAGAGTCTCCTGCATCAGATTATAGATGTGTAATATATTTAAGACCTTCTTTATTGTCATAAATTGTCATTTTGTCATAATTCTCATAAATGCTTCTTTTACTAGTGATTGTAAAGCACTGTAGATGTGGATGAAATTTACAATACTGTGAATGTAGGAAAGAAGATAGAGGAGTTTTACAGAGATAGTCACCGGGGCTTTTAGAGATGGGTGTGCTTCCTGTGGAAGGGGTGAAGAGTACAACCTCATTTTTCAGTTGTCCATCTACACACTGGACAACTTTATCTGCAACCAGCAAAGACAAATGTAAAAAATCACTCAGAGACTGTCTGCTATCCATTAGCTAGTGAAATATATCACTGATGGTCTCTCATAACTATTTTACTTGAAAGTGAGTTAACATCTGATATCTATTGTTATATTGGAAGGATGCATTTGCCATTAAAGCACTGCACTGAACTCCATGTTTAAATTCCCAGCTGTATCACTGACTTTCTGTGTCTTGCGAACAGGTAGCCCAAGAACCATTATCTAGGAAACTGACTAAATTTAATCTTTTTCCGTTGAGTAAATGGAGAAAAAAAATTTAGTATAAGGTCTTGCCTAACATAAAATATAATTGATGAAATCCGATAGGATTAAATCATCTAAACTACCCTATGTGCAAACCACAACACAGTTAAAGCTGAGGTTAAATCAGTTTAGGTTGATATTTACAAAGCCTTATCCAGGTCAAACTCAAAAATAAGCCCTATTCTTCTTATACTTTAATAAATGAATGAATAAATAAATAAATCATCCAAAAATAGAGTTTGACATTTGTGCATTTAAAAAAAAAAAAAAAAAAAGAAACATAAAGAATAGTATTTTAATGCCTATTCAAAGCATTATATTTTAATTTCCCTCACTGAAATCATAGAATGATAGAATAACTAAGGTTGCAAAAGACCTCAAAGATCATCTAGTCCAACTGTCAAACCATCTCCACCATGCCCACTAAACCACATTCCTAAACGCTACATCTGTGCTTTCATTAAACACCTCCAGGAACAGTGACTCCACAACCTCCCTGGGCAGCCTCTTCCACTGCCTGACCACTCTTTCTGAGAAGAAATTTTTCCTAATGTCCAACCTGAACCTCCACTGGTGCAACTTGAGGCCATTACCTCTCATCCTATTGTTTGTTGAGATGAATCAGAGCAAGTGAAAAAAGCACCCAAGATAAATATATCTATCCATCAACTTCAAACAAAGTGTTTTATTTCCTTTTACTCTTCAGCATATTTATAAGGTTATTACTATTAGTCAAAATAAATTTTATTTACTGCACTAGTGAAATGTGGTTTTAGAATAAGCAACATAGAAGTGGCACTTTGAAAACATCAGGACCAAATAATTCAATATTTCAGAAAGAATAACGGTTTCACAAATACTTTACATCAAACATAAATTGCATTTCCCTGCAAAAATACAGTTCACCTAAGAAATGCCCTCTCACTGCACTCTTCAGCAGATTTACACCAGGCTGCAAAGAGAAAGCTCTGCTGAGCCTTGTATGGCATAGCAGGTGCCTTCAGGGTCCCTACGAGTTTCCCACACAAGGAAGAGGGGACAGTGAGGCAAATAAGTTCTAGAGAGGTCCTGTGGTGTGGGATCAGTTTAGCACAAACTGCTCCTGTCCATATACTTCTACATACTCGTAACTGCACATTGATGTGTATGAACATGTGTGCATTTGAGCACGCACACATATCTATACAAAGAGCACACACACGAATGCTACTGCTTTATCTATACATGCAACCAAGAGCATGAAAGAAGAATGTACTGCCAGGAAACCTAGTGATATCTGAGAATAAAGTCCCATGTACTACGAATAGACAAAGCAGAAGTGTGAGTTTCCATGGTAAATTACATTAATGAAAAATGCTTCATTTCTGAGTTGTACCACAAGAGAGCAATTGTAGTAGAAGTAACAATGAGATATGTAAGTGATAATATTCTTCCTCCTCAGTGTAGAGGAATGGGAGTAACGTATCCCTGTTGTGCAGTAAATGCCAATAGGTGCAGCCAAAGTGTTTATTGTTCTGAAGCCCTCAGGAAATTTGGGTAAAAACTAATGCCAATTTTTCTATTGGATCATTCAGTTAAATGAATGTTGGTTATAACACAGAAATGAAGAAACGCAAGGCCATTTTAAATTTAAATATATTTTTGCAAGTAGAGCAAGGACTGCCACATTATTCTCTCAGTAGGGTGTGTGCTGCTGTATCAGTTAGCATCTGTTCTTTGCAATTCCTCCAGTCAGAATACAATGATTTAGTAAATATGCAAAAAGCCATACTTCTGCAAATTATCATTTTTCCTGAGGTGTTTGTTTCTAGTTCATATACAGTAGATGGCACTGGTGGAATAAGAAGTCATGATACGTGGCAGCCTATAGAAGGTCTACAGCCTACAGCACTTCCACCATCTTTCAGTCAAGATAAACCATTACCTAATTTTTCTATTCTCTCGTCTTTCTTTTGAAAGGAGCCAAAGGAGTTGTAAGCATGTGACCATTTTTATTCTCCTTGCTCACAGAACCACAGAATTTCTGAGGTTGGAAGAGGCCTCTGGACATCATCTAGTCCAATGCTCCTAAGAGCAGGGTCGATTAGGACAGTTTGCTCAGCACCGTGTCAGTCAGATTTTGAATGTCTACAAGAGCGGAGACTCCATAACCTTCCTGGGCAAGCTATTCCTGTGTTTTCTTATGTTTAAATGGAAATGTCTCTATTTTAATTCATGCACTTTACTTCTGCATTGTCACTGGGCACCACTGAAATGAGACTGGCTTTCTCTTTGCATTCTCCCTTCAGGAACTGACATGCATTGATGAGAATTCACCTCATCTTTCTCTTCTCCAGGCTGTGCAGCTCTTGGTCTCTCAGTTACTCCCTCACATGTAAATCCTTCAATCTCACTGAAAAGGGAAGGTTCACCTCCCTTGATACACTAGCAGTGTTTTTCCTAAAGTATTCCCAGAGGCTTTCGGCCTTTGCTGCAAGGACACACTGATACCTTGTGTTTGATTTATCATCTAGAAGGGCCAACAGGTCCTCTTCTGCAAAGCTGCTTTCCAGCCAATCAACTCACAGTCTGTACTGGTGCATGGGGAAGGTATAGAACATTGCACTCACCTTTGTTGAACTTCATGAGATTTCTCTTTGCCCATCTCTCCTGTCTATCAAGATCCCTCTGAATGTTAGTACAGCTATCAAGTCCAACAACAAATCCTCCAGTTTTTCTATCATCTGCAAATTTGTCTAGGCTTCTCTCTATCCCACTACTCAAACCATCAATGAAGATGTCAAATAGTATTGGCATCGGCATTGGTGGTAGTAAACTACTGGCCTCGAGGTAGACTTTGTGCTGCAGACCATGGGACTTGGAGACTGGCAGTTAAGCCACATTTCAAACCACCTTGTTACTGAGGGCATTGTTCAGACACTGACAGGCGTGGGTCATGAACTACCTCTCTAAGAACTGCACACAGTATTCAAGGTGAAGTCACACCAATGCTAAATTTAGCAGAAGAATCACCTCTTTTAGTTGTGCAGCTATGCTGTGTTTATTGCAATCCAAAATGCAACTGGCCCTTTGACTGCCAGGGCATGTTACTGGCTCATGTTGGTTTGCTGTCAACCAGTACCCTCAGGTCCTTTTCTGCTGAGCTGTCCTGCAGCCACTCAACTCCCAGTCTGTACTTGTGTTCAGTACTGGAGACCTCCTGGATTACTTGCCCTCTGCTGTGGTGCCCTCCCAGCATTACAGTTAGATAATATAAATCATACCTTCCTTCTGAATTAATGCACTAATGTAGACCCTCCCCCCAACCAGCTTAGATGAAACATCTCAAAACGAAGAAAAAGAAAAGGCTGTTTCTTTGTTTTTCTCATTTCATCACACTACAAACACAAAATAGTTACTAAAGGAATTCCAGAGGAGCATTCAGATATTTTCACACTAGTGACAGATTGCTTGGACAATCATATATATTTGAAAGAAATGTGTGGAGTGTTTTAGAAGGAACCTCCTACTGCAGCTTCAGGATGGTCGTGATTTTTCAGGCAAGCACACCGGCTTTCTTAAGACAACATTTATTTTGATATCATTGTTCTTATAATCGCCACTGGCCAAATATTACAAAGACAATATTACAAAAATCACGGTAAAATTCTTTGACTAAAGTCCAAGCTGACTACTGAGTAAAAAGAAATTGACCAATGCCCTGACAAGGCTATAGACATTTAAGTTAGACAGAAATAGAAGGAAGAACATGGATGAATAATTCCCAATCAATTCACTCTGAATTCAGAAGGCCCTCTTTGATGTGAACAAAGCAAGCTGGAGATCTCAAATTTGATTGAATTTAATTCATTCATTGAAAACTGCTACTCTAGGAGACAAGGTAAATTCCCAGAGCTGTTATTGCCAATGCCTGTGAGATTACCACTGCTGCATTCACTCTGGACATAAAGTTCTAGTTCTGCGTTTTCTAGCTTTTATTAACATTTCAAATATTACAGCCCAACAGATTTGTTTTTATTCCAGTTTTAGCTATAATAGTGGTATTAGAAAAGTGAAGCCAAATGGAACCTTTTTCTTCTAAGTACACTTTAAAAGCATTTTGATAGAAGAAGATCTTAAACAAGTTACAGCTTTCTATTCTGACTCACCATGCGTGAATAAAAGAATAGAGCCAGAGAGATATCACAGCTACTCGGATAAAA
The DNA here is from genome assembly GCA_028571105.1 of Tragopan temminckii. Taxonomy (NCBI): domain Eukaryota; kingdom Metazoa; phylum Chordata; class Aves; order Galliformes; family Phasianidae; genus Tragopan; species Tragopan temminckii. The sequence continues at coordinate 6,070 of JAOWBP010006749.1, read as the reverse complement.
CATGGTTGTGATTGTCAAGTGTGGTTAAGAGCGAGAAGTTGTACAATCAGCCTAGGAAAGGGCAAAAAAACTCATTAAATTCCTGTCAGAGTAAGCAGTCTTCTGTACCAGAGGACAGCTAGTAACTCTAATATTTATATCAATACTTTAATACTTCTTACCTTTCACCATACATGCGCCACACCAGCTTGGAATAATTTCCAATTGGCTTCACACAGAATGCACAATTGGCAGATCTGGGAAATCATTCCTAGACGATTTTTCTCCACTGGACTTTGGGATAGCACAATCTCACCTTCTACTGTTTTACTTGTCACTGCATTGAGCAAAAAATTGGGCAACCTACTGGCTTCCCTAATACTCTGGTGCCAAGTAACACATGTACAGCTTCCACAAACACCATTTTGGTAGTTACTTCATGAGCATCTGTTGCCCACAGCTAGGAACAGGCTGGCTTCCCCTGCAGTTGATGGTAATAACAGTCTTCTCATGCCTTCACCTTCTTCTGAAAGTTCAACTCCTTCTTCCAACTTGAGGCCTATAGCTTAAAGCAATTTATAGCAGCTACCACAGAAAAGGTGACAGCAGAGCAGTTGTGGTCAGTGTAGTAGTGTAAAATGAAAAATGAGGTTCCACTGACCTTCTCCAGTGCTTTAGTCTATTTTCCTGGAAAGAGCTCAAATTTTCAGAATCCATGGGACTTGCTAGTTTTGCAAAAGGCCTGATAGGAGAAACAAAGCATGTCAAAAATTTTACCTAAGCCTTGATGAAAAGCTGATGAGTTGTGAGAAGGAAAGAAAATGGCAAAAGACAGTGGAGGAAGAAAAATAGAAGCAATTTAACTGGACATGTATTGTAATATGACAAAAAGGGTAGCATCTCTGAATTCTGGTGTAACAATGTCAGGAATTATGTGGAGTTAAAGGAACAAGAAATTGTCATTAAATATAATAATCTATTCAGACTCTCAGAATGATAGCTGGCCACCATCCAAGGCATTCACACAGAGCTACAGAATCCCCTCCTCCTCACAACCAAAACACACAGTAGGGATGTTTGGTGATACAGATGAGAAGTGAGCAAAAGCAGGAAAATAGCTTGGGGTATTCTAAATTCATATCCAGTATATGTACCCAACAGAGATGAGCATGAATCATCAGTCAGAAAACCACATAAATGATCATCCTCCCCGTGTTGATTTTGTTTCATTTGCTTTTAAATCTGTTGAAGTATTGTTTGGTTTTGTTTTATTTCAAACACCAGAGCCACCATCATCTGTAAGCTCACTTCTTGGGTTACATTCAGCCTTTGCAATTCTCTGAAATGCAAGCCTTATGAAGAAAGTTTTCTTTGTTCACACTCATAAATCATCATACAACAAAATCATTGCCTGCAGGTGACTGATTGAAAAAAAACTAGCTATGACACTGAAAAGGTTGTGAAAAAGAATAGGGTACTAAAATGTTCTGCTTAAAAAAAAACAGAGCCTAATATGGAAAAAGAAAAGGTTAGCTTCCTCCCAGTTAACTTCTGGGACACAGAACTCTAGCTTATCAGTTTGAATCTAATGCTTCATGTCAACACTTTCTGAAGTAAAATAGGATTCACCTCCTCTGATACCAGGAAGGGGAATTTTACAAAGGAAATTCAGAAGTCTGCACTTTTTCCTCTATGCAGCATACAGAGTAGGATGCCACATCTGAGTATTGAAGAGTCTTCACCATTTGCTGTTAGCTGGACTCACACCAGGACTGAGCTTCTGGTTATTGGATCCCTGCATTTCAGAAGTGCTGGGACATCCTGAGAGCTCATTTCTTTTAAGCACTGAAGTATTCAACACTCCATCACCTAACCACAAAATTTAAAAGTGAATTCCAAAATGCTGTGGTCCATATGCTGTGAGTGGAAAAGGAATGTAGGTTATAGGAGCTTTGCAACTACTTTTCCACAGAGTGGAGAAATGTTTGAGTTGTACAATGAGGAAAGCCAAGCAAGGAATGGGAAATTTTGCAGAGTTTATGCTCTGGATGCAGGAATATAATCTGATATGAAATTCATTCAGAGACAAAGAACATCTTCGGCACTGAAGTATCTAGGTTACATACATGGAATATCTTATCTATGATATCTGCATCTTAGTGACATTGTCCAGTTATGTACAGTGGGGAGAAATAAGCTTTCCCAGAAAGATTAATTTGGCTGTTTTTAAGAATCTGTCTTGATATGAAACATAACAGATCACATCTTGCAGGTTTCTAAAGACAATTTCTAGACAACTATTCAGATAGCAACTTCTGTACTGTAGAGTCTGCATTTCAACAGATGACTGTAATTCATTTGTCAGTTTGAAAAGATAGCCATCAGAGGAGCTGCCCAACTTCAGGAATAGTTTAGTTACTTTAACATTTAGATGAACAAGACACACAAGTTTCATTCTTCCCACAACCAGCAGATTTGAAAGTGCCTATTAGCAGAAGGGATGTTCAACTTCTCTCTTCTTACGACAGGTGGGCCACTTTTCAAGCAAGAAGAAAGGACTGACTAAGTGGCAATGCCGCTCAGTGGGAATCACAGCTGGATTCCTCTCAGCACTTCCATGAGTGAAGCAATCATGATTAAAAAGATAGCAACAAAACTTAAGGCCAGATCTAGGCCCCCTATTTCTTCAGCAAAGACCAGAAGTGAGTCTCTTGATGGACTCCTAGCATACACGTTTGACCTCATTGAGTCCTGCATTCTCTGTTGCTCAAGAAAAATGAAGAGTGTCTTTCTAAAACACAGATGGTAAAGTTCTGCTCTGGTTGGGATACATACCTCTCAGGCACAAGCGGCTATGTCACTGTGCAGAAATTAGGGTTTTCTATGCTGCCTCTATCTGATGATTTTAAATATGGTAATACTGATTGTTAAAATGTTAGATATAACTAGAAAATATTTAGAAGGACTACAGTGAACTTAGACTGTAACTCCAGCCAAGGCATTACTGAGGCTGTACAAAGATACAGAGGTAGTGGATAAGTTCTTAAGTGTTCAGTTCAACCATAGTAGCATTACTTTTATATACAGAATACTAACTTTAGTATATAATATATAAATCATAAATCATTCTCAGTTGAAAACTGAAGGATTTTTTGCTTTTCAGGCCAGCACGTAATTGAACATGTTTGTGGTGGTTTTTTTGTAACGTTTCTGTTAAAGTAGACACTCATGTTCTTTGAAAATTGAGGTTCTTTCCTCACTGTCATATTTATACTTCATTGTTTGATCTCGTTCCCATTATTCTTTTCTTAAGGTTAACTAATTTTTACCATATGACATCCAAATTCTCTTCTGCCTAGTTCTACACTGGATATTATTACTTCAATCTCACCTTTCATGATGAAGCTGATAAAGAAAATGCTAAAATCCACTTTAAGACTAATCCATAAAGAATGTTTTTAGAAGTCTCTTTCAATATATTACTTTTTTTTAACATTGTCCACTGTCTTCACTTTAAACTGTTCCCTAACTACCTGAAAATTTGCACATCTCTCTGATTAATGACCACTTTCCTACGGGCATCATTTCAGGTGCTTTATTCAAAAATTAGTCTGTCTCAGTGGAATTACTCCCGTTCTACTTCAGCATCTTTTTAGTGGTCATTTACAGCTGAGCGACTCACCCCTGGCTAACTTCACAGTCAATGGAGAGAAATAAGCATTTGTAGGTGTGATTCACCTGATCTGTTTTAGACATCGACTTTAGGATAGGATGAATCATGCCCTAAAATTAACTATTTTTTGGCACTACTAAAAAGAGAGCCTGGGGTGACTGCTTCGGAAACAGAGAGCAGAAAAATGCCTTTGGTTAGATTAATCTCACCATCCATAACCAAATAAATTAGATATTTCATAAATTTCTGCTTTATAAAATCTTTTATCCAAAAAATGAATCCAGTCATTCTGGTATAAACTTCCCTTGGCCGAACATGTTGCATTTTATCCAGTGTTCCGTTACCTTTATGCCATAAATTACTCTTTCCATTATAAATTGATCTTGCATACTGCTGATACTAGACCACTAAATGTGTTGTTATTCAGTACTTTCACCCTGAGTAAAATAACCTTCTGTATTTTACTTCAATCTGCAAATTAATTATTTTATTTTCTATGCATTCATTCTGAGCTTACTAATTATTATTTTGTATTATATGTTTATTTTATATATAATTATGTATCGTTTAATATATAGTGTTACTAATCTTCCTGTCTTTGCCCTTACTTTTCCATCTTCCACTTAGGTGCTGGGTATTTTAAAAGTTAGACCCAACCAATGCCGTAAGTTTGAAATGCAAGAATTTCATTACATTGAAAGGATGCACCATTCATATATAACTCCTCAGTTGTGTGTCTTTAGAATAAAAATTAAAATAACCAGTACAGGCAATAAACACAGCTAAGCATGTAGTGAATAGTACATGACCCAGAGCAATGAGCAATCTTCTCTTCCTGACTCCTCTTTGATACGAAGACTCTTTGCAAAATAGCACACTAAGGCATCTCTCTGCTGCTTAGTAAATTACTTTCAAATTGACTTTATTAATATCAAATAGGAGCATATTGTATCATTATTAACAACCCATTATGAATGTGTAAATATCACTAGATTGCCATATTTATTGGAATAATAAACTGTGAACATTTAGCATAACATTAGAATCATTAATACAAGACTATAGTAGGGTGTTTTTTTTCATACTCTAAGCAGACAAGAAACATGCATAATTCATACTTTTCAGCTGGGAACAGCAGTCTAGATTGCAGAAATATATCTAAAATCTTAAATGTGTTTTTACTAACAACAAAAACAGATTTTTCAGCTGATCTAAAGTAATTGCTGAGAGAAAAGCTGAAGAGGCTATCATCATGAAATGTAATGGTAAATGGAGAATCATGACAGAAAATATCCTAAGAAACAGTTCTCCTCTGTATTTGATTCATATTCACTGAGGATCTGATTCAAATCTCAATTGAAAGATGGCTGAAAAGCTCCTGCTGAAGCCAATGGATCTTGGAATATTGCTGGAGTGGAAGGATGAGATTGCTGAAATTATCCACAGGGGTTCATACGAAGATATGAAAAGTAAACGTCCAAGATCATGTATGCAACTGGTGCTAAAAAGAGAGATGAGATCGAACTGTGAATCTCATTTAGATGTGGAGATCTTCTGAATAATTTTCCCTGTTCAGTCACTCTCAATGGTCCTGGGGGCTTTGGGTCTCTACTTTGATCCAGAAACACTTCAGAAACAGGCAGCAGGAATGAAGTGCAGTCTTTGGAGGCTTCTGTAAACTCATGCATCATAAATGTAATACATGCATCAAACCCTAACACCTTAAATACTACATGTTACAAAATACAAGTAGCATTTTAACTATACATGGGTAAAAATCACATAAAGGAAATCAGATGACCAGAAAACACTGGTGGTAAAAATGCTCATATGTTCAATGTGTCGAGGCCTCCTATGAGCAAAAATAGAGAGGAAAACACATTCACAAATATAAATCTTGCTTCATGTAGGAGTAAGGTTGTTTTATATTATCAGTAGATTCGTATATCTACCTTCTGTAGAGTAATATAATTTAATATTGTATATTAAACTGTTTTTTTTATCAGTTAAAATATTAAAAGAAGAATAATGCTCTACAGCAGTACTTCACTGTTACTGAATCAGTGTTCATGCTATGTTTCCCATCCCAGCTCTTCCAAATCCTTCTGTAAATTTTTTATCTTTAAGCTCTGGAAAACTAAGTAATTCTTCTTCAGTAGGTTAGTGAACTAATAATAATATGTTGAATAAATATACATTCTGAATACTTTTTTTCTCTCCTTTTTACTTGTTTTCTCTGTTATTATTGTCATAATTACAGATAAGGCACCTCATATTACTGAAGATATGAATTCTTCATGTGCTATCTGTATTGCATTAATCTTCACATGCTTCTTGTACTGTGTATTTAAGATTTTAATACTAAGTTACTCCATTACACTGAGAAGTTTGTGCTGGAGGCTGGCTCCTGGAACTCTT
>JAOWBP010006718.1:0-25718 GCA_028571105.1 Tragopan temminckii | reverse complement strand
GGAAGGAAGGAAGGAAGGAAGGAAGGAAGGAAGGAAGGAAGGAAGGAAGGAAGGAAGGAAGGAAGGAAGGAAAAAAAAAAAAGAGGGAATTGGTCTCTCTGAAATTGATTGGCTTATTTTATCCCTTTCATTCCAGCTCTGTGTTTTAGATTGAATCACTTCTGAAGATGGTGCCGCCATTATCTCTACTGCTGTTTGGTCCACACTGCAATATGATCTCAGAGCACACAAATAAAATTTCTTTTGGAGGGATCTAACCTGAAAGAGGCAGCCAGGACTACACTTGAAGTGCTCCACCCATGAGTATGCAATTAGTCCACAGAAGCAGTCTGGAATGAGCATGAAATAATCCACTTCTCAAACATATGTGAAGTGGACATTTGACTTAACAGCACTCACTGCTTCCCCCTGCTAATCTGCTTGCTCATGTAGTCATGGGCAGTGTGACGACCTACCCACAGCCATTCCAGCTTTGCAGAAAATAACGTTTTAACATTTGTTACATTACAAAACTTAATGGAATACCTTTCATCAGTAGCGTAGGGGATAAGATTCAAATCTAAAATAAGTAGTCACACATGTAGCAAAATATGAGAAATTTCAAACCATAGGAAAAATAAAGCTGAAGCTGGCCAAGATGGAAATGCTTCCAATGGAAATTAATATGTGCAAATACTAGTTTCCATTAAATCTTTAGATAAATAGTGGCATTTAAAAGCTTAAAAAATGCTTTCACTATTACAGAACTGGCCAGCTTTTGTGATATCTAAGAGTACTTTATGACCACATAGTCTACATCTTGACAATAAAGTTCATAATCAATTATCATTCTCATCATGAACATTAATTAGTAACTAATACCCATTTTTTCTCATGTCTTTGGTATATTTTAAGAAAATAAGATGGTTAATTGAAAATGAATGATTTTCCCATATGGCCCGTAATGCAGTTTTGGATAAGCAGAAGACTGAACTGTCTGGAAACAACTGATGGCAGTATTTTAGAGATAAAGAGATGAAAGCTTGGATAACCAGTACCGAACATCAGTAGTAACATATGATGGAGGCAATGCACTTACATTTGGAAATTTAGCTCTACCATAATTTTAAAGGACTGAAATGTGTCCAAAATAGACAGTGGGGTTTGGGGGATGGGGGCAGGAAAGTGATATGCCTGTCATACTCTAATTTATGGCTGTAATTAATGTTTCTAGAACATTTAGCAGATTTGGGACGGAGTTATACCATCATGCAAAGGCTTAAGCTGTCTCTGTTATTGATTTATTTGAAATCCTAGGAGAAATACTCAAGAGAGGACAGGAACAGGAAATGTAAAAAGGTCAATATCAGGTTCAAATGCATATAATAACTATGGTGCACAGTAAAAAAATAAATAACTTACCCCATCCTTTAACCCATACTACAATCACATTACAGCTAGTTATCATGTAATATGATGTATTTAGCCATTATTAAAATGTCTTTTTCCTTGACACATAGAAGTAGGTGTAGCAGATTCATTTCAGTGGTACCACCACAGTTGGTACCAGTTTTTGCATCAAATTATGTTAATATTGAAAAATAATCCTGGCTGGCTGACATAGTCTTTGCTTTCCTCAATATAATGCTCATCAATATTTCTGAATCATTTTTGTGGGATATGTAATATTTTACAGAGACATTTCTAGGACAGAAAATAAGACAATCCACCCTTTATATTTCCCTGTGATTATTTATATTTACTTTTTGGAGATGGGAGAAACAGAAGGGGAAAGAACAGAAAAAAGTCAAACTAAAACCTCATTTGGTTTAAATCTTCACTGGAACATTTGCAAATGTAGGCGTCTTTCATTTGTCCCAGGCTTGGGGCACTTTCTGCCAAGAGTATCACAGAATCACAGAATTGCAGGGGTTGGAAGGGACCTCAAGAAACCACTGAGTCCATCTCCCCAGCTAAAGCAGGTTTCCTACAATAGGTCATACAGGTAGGCGTCCAGATGGGTCTTGAATATCTCCATAGGAGACTCCACAACCTCTCTGAGCATGCTGTTCCAGTGTTCTGAAACCTTACCTTAAAGAAGTTCTTCTGCATGTTTTTATAGAACTTCCTACGTTCAAGTTTTAGGCCATTGCTCCTTGTCTTGTTGCGGAGAAAAGCCTGACCTCATCGTTTGCCTCCCAATTCCCTTAGATATTTATAAATATTGATCAGATCCCCCCCTAAGTCTTGTTTTCCCCAGGCTGAACAGACCCAGGTTACTTGTAGTGTTAATGCATGTGTACTTGTATAGAAACATTATCTTGAGAGATACAGCTAAGTCATGCAAGACTATATTAGGAAGGGAAATTAACATTACCATTTGCTCTCAAAACTTGTATGCATAGAGCCTAAGATGAGACAATACTTTCAGAATTACAGCAGAGGTACTGTTGGAAATCAGATATTAAATTTCCTTATATGCATATAGACTTCAGGCTCCTCTGTTCAAGTGCCCCTTCTAAAAAAAATGCTGTCCTCAGAGTTTCACATATAACATCATTGGCAGATCTCCCAGAAACACTAATTTCTGTTGCTGTAGACTATATTCTTCAGCTTCATTGCTCAGATTCACCTTCATCAAGATTCTGGTAGTAACATGAGGCAGATGTGCAAAGGGGGAGAAAAAACCTGTGCGCCTTTGTTCTTTCTTTACACCACTGTGGAGGGATAATGTCATAGAATAGAATCATAAAATCCTTAGAGAGGTCCGTAATAGGAAGGGATCTCTGAAAGCAATCTAGTCCAACTCCCCTGCAATGAACAGGGACACCACAATGCCTCGCTCCAATGTATAGGAGGGAGAGGAGATTTTTTTAATATATGTATACCCAATGGTCAGATTAAGACACAATGGGTCAAATGTTAGCCTGACCAGTTTAGTACAAATCCTAGTCATTTAGGAAGATGGGGAAGGAAAGACTGGTGATTGAAAAGATAGGAAATAAAAGCAAGGGGTCTTTGTAGGAAGCAAGAGAGAGATAGTCACCACCACAGATTCCAGCATTGCTCGTAGATCAGACGTTGATCTTTAGTAGTCATTGGGGATTGTTGTTTGACTGATGACGATGAGTAACTTTTCAATGGCAGTACAAACTTATATATAAGTCCAAGTGTCTCTCTTTGGAGTGACAGCTTCTGGCCTTGGGATCTCAGCAGAAACTCCCTTGTTCCCATCTTCCAGGCCTTGCCAGCAGATAAGAGGGAGCAGGGGGCTGCCCACCCGCAACCTGTTTTTCACAGGACACTATGGTATCATTCCCCAATGTTCCATACCAACCTGGAGTTATTTGGTCACAGGCCAGATCTTCTGCCAGTAAACACTCCTGAGCATTCTCTTCTGGAAGCAAACAGCTCCAAAGAAATGCTTTCAAATGTAATACTGTCCACAAAGTGATGTTGATTTCCACACGGCAACACCCACCTCTCATCTCCTAGATAAGTCAGAGTCCTATCGCAAGAAATGCCTCAGAAAGCAAGCTTTGAGCCAAAAACAAAGAAGGGTTCAGACACACAGCTAGATCAGGTTGCCTAGGGCCTTATCCAGACTTACCTTGAAAGTCACCAGGAACGGGAGATCAACCACACCACTGGGCAAACTGTTCCAGTGCCTCACTTCACCTCACTGTAAAGGACTTTTTTCCTTATATTCAACCTAAATCTACCCTCTTTGAGCTTGAAACCGTTTCCGCTTGTTCTATCACCACAGACCCTGCTAAAGAGTCTGTCCCCTTCTTTCCTGTAGCTCCCCTTTAGATACTGAAAGGCCACTATCAGGTCACCTCAGAGCCTTTTCTTCTCAAGACTGAACAGCCCCAGACCTTCCAGCCTGTCCTTGTAGAGGTGCTCCATCCCTTGGATAATTTTTGTGGCCCTTCTCTGGATGCTCTCCAACAGGTCTATGTCTCTCCTGTACTGAGGACTCCACATCTGGATGCAGTACCCCAGGTGAGGCCTCACCAGCTGTTGTGGTTTTGTGATTTTTTGTTGTCAGTATTCTACATCAGAACATCATGTGGACCAGTGGGAGTTAATGAGTTAATGTTCTGGTTCCATTTACTGCCTTTTATGGGCACTTTGAGTATCCTGATGGGAGGGGAGAGGGCGGCATCCCCAGAGGACCTGGCGGGAAGAGGAAGTGGGATAGAGCTCTGGACAGGGCCTGAATGTCTGCCTCTCTGCCTCTGGCCTCAGCTCAGCTGTCTCAGCTCCCCGCGAAGAAAACCATGTGCTTTCCCTCGCACTTGACTCGCATTTTAGATACTCTTGTCCTCTCATTTTGTTTGATTTAGTTAAATTCAGTAAGTTACCGTTTCTCCTCAGATCATTGCCATTATGTTTTCTCTTCGTTTAAACTATCTGCTAGCTCTCTGCCCTTCCCCCTCCCCCGAAGCGCAAGCAGCCTGGGGCCGGCCGGGTCATGGCAAACCATTAGTACCCCTTCTTTTTTTTTGTCTTTTTCCCAGGGTCTGTGCCCCCCTGTCACAAACTTATATCTAAGGATAACCCCATGACACCAGCACAGAGTAGAGGGGCAGGATCACCTCCCTCGCCCTGCTGGCCACATTTCTTTGGATGCAGCCCAGGATATGGTTGACTTTCTGGTCTGCAAGGACACATCACTGGCTCATGTTCAGCTTCTTATCCACCAGTACCCTCAGGTCTGTTTCAGCTTCAGTGGGGAGGAACTTGACACAAAATGCCCTTTTGAGCATAGTCCTTCTGAGCAGAGGTAGAAGTCATCTTGCATTGTTCATATTTCTTTTCCCATGTTTCTAGAACATTTCATTATATTTTTTATGTTTCATCTTCACTTTTGAGAACAAATTTCTTCGGTCTTTGCTCACAGAGTGCAGGACTTCACTCTCAAAGCTGGATGTTTCAATCAAGCCACAGCATAAGACCTGTTCTCACCCTTATTTTAAGTACAAAGTGACTTTTTTTGAGGATGTGCAAGTTTTTGCAGTTAGTTTTATGCAATAGTTGTATGATCGTCATTAACACACTCCATACTCACATTAAAAGAAATGGTCTTAAAATTCAGTAGGCCCTAAACATGCTTCTCCAAAACAGCTCTGATTTCCAAAATATTTTTTAATTAACACTCTTGGATTTGGATTATATATAGCTGTATTTTTTAAATTTCCTGGACTTGAAAGAGTCCAGGAAACTTTTTTGATTGTTACAGTGTTTTCATAACACTTCTTATTCATATATTGCTGGTATGGGCCCCCATATCCCACAGCTTCATACAGTTTTGTGTATGGAAATCACGCAAAACAAACACACAAGCACATTCTAATAGACATCTTTCCTGAAGTAGTATTAGGAAGTTAAATAACAGGAAGTATCACATAGATATTTTGCATGTGTATCTCATATTCACTTGGGGTTTAATTTTATCTCATTTACAGAACTGAAGTAGTTCTTCATAGCACACTTACTAGCTGTTGGAATGAAACCCTTTAGGCTTTAGGCAAACTTTGTTAGCAACACTGGGCTTCCTGGATAGTTTGACAGTTTTGCCTGGAATCAGAGCTTCTTCCTCTCTCAAAGACATGAAATCAGGTGTGAGCCCTTTGGAATCAATGGAGCAGCACCAGCATCAAATAAAGGCTGTTGTAAGTTAAGGCACCCTCAAACATAAGGATGTATAGGTTTTGATACTCAAATGACATTCAAAAATTGCATTAGCATCGACTGTATCTCCTTTTATCCACTAATTGTGTAATTCATTCAAAAGGGAAAACCAGATTGGTCTCATTTGTCACATGCTACTTGGGCCAAACCCCAAGAAAATATTTCCCTTGGCTCATCCCAAGAAAAACATTCACACGTTTATTTTTTTAAACTCAAATACTACTTTTATGTTTTAGCTAAATATTCCTTTATACTTGCTCTTCAAATATTTTGTTCCTTCAGTATGTCTTAATTAGTCCTATTTCAGAAGGAACTATTTATTTAACAAATCCCACTCTTTTCCTGCCACAAACTATCTACAAGCAAGTCTTTGGGTATGTTTTTATTTTTTTGTTGGTGGTGGTGGTGGTGGATTTTATTTTAGATTTTTAAAATTGATATTATAAACATTTACAGAACAATAAACATTTACAGACTCACAGCAGAATCCTTGTGCTGAATTCTTGCAAGATTCTAATCCTTGCTTTACTTTTATGCCTCTTCAGGACTGCTCTTCTAAAAGATGTTATACAATTTGAAGACCATGATACTGGAATGACTAACACTGACAACTAAATAGCACCTTGGAATGGAAAATGTTTATGTCCAGACATAGAAATTTCCACCAATGACAACTAATGAGTAGACTCAGGTCTTTCTCTATTCTTCGTACAACTCTCCTTTTCTCAATTTTGTTCTTCCAGTCCTGGACAAAAGGTACAGAAATTTTCTGTACAATTTCAGATGCTCTCCATGCAGTTGTTTCACCTTGCCAGAAGCTGCAGAACTAGAGATGTGAGCAGTTTTCTGTTTCCCTTTCTTCTTTCATTAATGAACTGTCTCTCATCACTCAAGATGTCTTCTACTGAAGGGAAAGCTGTGTTTAATTCTTTGCATTGAGTATTTACTCTCTGTGTTACTTCAGTAATGCATGAATGTGTACAAATGTCTACCTGCTTATGCATCCAAAGAATAGGCAAGCATGCGGGAACAAACCCTATTCATTCCCACTGATCCCCAGAAGCATCAGGAGGGGAGACCAGACCTCAACTTTCTCCTGTGTTCATGGATGATCACCCCTTGAAGGTCACCTGAGTAATAGGTTGTTTTAAAGCAAGAGAAGAGGTGGTCTCCTTTTCCCGGATCTTTTCAACAAAATGAAAAAGAAATTGGTAGCCTTAAAGGTGATTAGCATCTTTGTAGTGTTTTTTCCTGAATTTTCTTTTTCCTTATGTTCTGAAGAGATGAACAACTAATTCTTATGTTATTTTCAAGATGGCTTGTTTAATTCCATTTTGGAAATAAAAAGGGAAGAGCACATGAAACTGAAGGGCAATGAATATTGAAGGGGAGGTCAAGACAACCACTGCTGTCAAAAGACATGTAAGGATAATAAAGGCTGGGTGTAGAATGACTTGAGAACAGCCCTGAGGAGAAAGATTTCAGAATGTTGGTTGATGAAAGAATGAACATGAGCTGGCAATGTGTGCTTTCAGCCCAGAAGTCCAACTGTGCCCTGGGTTGCATCAGGAGAAGAGTGACAAGCACGTTGAGGGAGGTTATTCTGCTCCCCAACTCTGCTCTTGTGAGACCCCACCCGGATTACTGCATCCAGTTCTGGGACCCATCACTGAAAGGACATCAAGCTGCCGAAGCAGTTCCAGTGAAGAGCCATGAAGATGATCACAGGGTGAGAGCACCTGTTCTACAAGGACAGTCTGGGAGAGCTGGGGCTCTTCAGCCTGGAGAAAAGAAAGCTCCAGGAGGACCTTGTAGTGACCGCAGAGTTTCTGAAGGAGGCCTCCAGGAAAGCTGGGGAAAGACTTTTTAGAAGGGCATGAAGTGACAGGATGAGAGGAAATTGCTTTAAACTGGAAGAGAATAGACTTAGACTAGAAATTAGGAAGAAATTCTTTACTGTGAGGGTGGTGAGACACTGGAACTGCTTTCCCAGAGAGGCTGCAGATGCCCTCTCCCTGGATACATTCAAGGCCAGGCTGGATGGGACTTTGAGAAACCTGATCTACTGGGAGGTGTCCCTGACTGTAGCAGGGGTGTTGGAATGATCTTAAAGGTCCTTCCAACCCAAACCATTCTGTGATTCTATGATAATATCTGCAGGTTGGGGACAATTATGTAGGGCTTAAAAAAGACAACATAGGGCTTGTAGGGGGGTAGGGAAACAACAAGAGGAAAAGGACTGATATCCCCAGAGCCAAGGTGGCAGGAGATCCTCCTTACAGTTAGCAGGTTTGGAGCTGTGCTTGTAAATATTCTTTTCTCCCTGCCACTCAGTGTCACAGACTTCCTGGGTTGGTGACAAGACACAGGCTTCATGGATGTTGCTGGCCAACAGCCAGAGGCTCCTATGATAAATAGGCATGGTTAAGAAACCTTGCTGATAAGGGTAGGAGCTCTTTTGATTCATTTTCACTGAAAAAGAATCTGTCTTATTATAGCTTTCTAGAGAATATATTAAAAAGAGAGAGAGAAAAGAGAAAGAAAGAGAAAAGAAAAAGAAAAAAAAAAAACAAGAAAAACAAAGGAAAAAGGAAGGAAAAGCTATTTTATCTCCCGTGAAGATCTGACATTACTTTGTCTGCAAAGGTTCTATGGTGTTCCTAAGGAACTGTGGCTCAGCTGGCTTGCACCTGTGCAGGGCCTTCAGCCAGATTTCCTCCAGCACATCGTGTGTGCAGGACTCAGTTGTAAACAGAGAAACAGGGTCTGCACCTAGCATAAAGAGAAGGGCAGCAAACATAAAAGGACAAGGATCATATGGGGGATTTAAATCTTTTTTTCATTCAGTACTTCCTCAAAGCATTCACTTTTGTTAAAGGGTTAAGTGATCCTAATCTCCACTAAAGCCAAGAGAATAAAAGGCAAGTTACAATTCATTTATTTTCTTTGTTTCAGAGAAAATCCCAAGTGGTTATTTTTCTTCATCTACTAAACCCATTCCAAGGAAAAATCCATTGATGTCAGTTATGTGAAAAGTATTTCTGACTGAACTGGAATTCACAAAGTAACTTTTGAAGTAGTTTGTTCTCAGATGGTTTGAGGTGTGTTCCCAGAACTTCTCTACTTTGCCTACCCTTTGGATAGGGCACTGCTTCTTCTGCTTTCTTGCTCCATCTACTGGAATGAGTTTTGCATGGCATCTGAATGAATAAATCATATGGTAGTTAGAGAATCATAGAGTAACAGAGTCACTGATATTGGAAAAAAACAGTAACATCTTCTAGTCCAACAATGAACACATCACCACCACGCCTACTATCCCATGTCCCCCAGTGCCACATTTACCCTTTTCCTGAACACTCCATTGCCTCTCTGGGAAGCCTGTTCCAATACCTCACCACTCTTTCTGAGACTAAATGTTGACTAATATCCACCTGAACCTTCCCTGGCACAATTTAAGGCTGTTACATCTCTTCCTATTGCTTGTCACCTGGGAGAAGAGAACAATCCCCACTTCACTACAACCTCCTTTCAGAGAGTTGAGGAGAGTGATAAGAAGCGCAACTATTGATCTTTAAGAAAATCAGGTTGATAATATGACTGTAATGAGTTTCCCTTTAGGAGAAAAAAAAAAAACACAATGTTTCTGGTCACAGATAGCATATAAAAAGTCTTTGTTGCTTCTCTTTTCCAAAGCTCACTTGAGATCTACCTGTGCTCACAGGAACAGCATCATATTGATTAGGCTGCATGAGTTGGGATAGGTCTATTCCCTCCAGGAGGAGATAAATTTGGATTCATAGAGAAGAAAAGTCATTGGTATTGCCAGCACGAAGGACATAGATGGGAATTCATCAGCTTTCCCAAAAGAGAAAGTTCTAGATGTCTTCTTTAATATTCTGCCATTTTTTATGCTATTCCTTCATGTTTGAGAAGTGCTTTCATCTCGCAGTGTTACAATGGGAATTTTTTCCAGTACTCTGAGAAGTATACTTCGACTGTGATGACACAAGAGTATTCTGATAGCTGCTCTTCATGCTGCTTTTTTGACTTGAGGACAATATAACTTGATTTGTCAAAGGAGCAGCATGAATGTCATGAAAAGTGTGTCAAAGTTTCTGAAACATCATGTACTTTGAAGGAATGTTGTTAAGTCAGGTAAGACAGCAGAAAGTTCGAACTAAGTTACCCAATGGATTATACCTTTCTCTTAATACACAGTGTTCTAAATGATCTGAACTGTTGGCGCTTCATCAGTTGTCATCTCCTGCATTCAGTGCTTCTAAGATGTTTACAATGGGGAAGCAGGGAGAGCAGGGTGTAGAGCAAAAGCTGAGAAAGGATGTACTGAGAAGCAGAGAGGCTGATCAGAAAGAACTGACATCAGGTTGTTATCTTTTTCCCCCTTTTATCTCTAGTAAATTCAGTTCTATTTTCCTACTTCCTTTCCTTCATGCTTTGTGTAACATAACTGTGCAATTGGGCTCACTGTATGTGCTACATATATATATGTCTGTATATTTATTTTAGAAACATTTTTTGTTAATAAATAAAAAAAAACAAACCTCTAATCTGGTCTTTACAGTTGATATATCTTTGTCTTATAATTAAGAGTGCATTTTGCACACACTTTTTTTTAGACTTTTAATCAGAACACTGACAATAAGAATACTCTTCTTTATTTATAAGTCCTTATAGGTTTATCTTCTTACCAACCTTCAGTGGTTCCAAATTCTTATGAAATTATGTTGTTGTTTCTCAGAAGATTAGATTTAGTAAAATACAAACAAATGAGCAATCAAAAACTCTCCCAGCATCAATAGAAGGATATTTTGGGAATTAGTTGGCTGTACTTTGAAAATTGCTATAAAATTCATAATTTGCATACATACTATAAAGTAAAAACAAAGGGATAATTTCCTTTTAGTTTCTAATTTGTATTTTATTAGGCATATGTAACTATCTTCTTTTCTCTCTCTCTCTCTTTTTTTTTTTTTTTTTTTTTTTTTTTTTTTAAGTGTCAGAACAGATGGAAAAGAAACTGAAATCTAACAAGCAAATTTAAATCATGCCTGGAAAGCTCAAGATGACTTCATTGTTGTGTTTATCTCTTATTTAAAGAAGCGTCTACTAAAAATATTTTTGGAAAATAATCCCACTAGAGAATTGGCTTCTTAGGGTAAGGATAGCTTTGTTTTATTCCAAGGTAGAAAACGCAAGAAGCTCTTTCCCTATTTGTGTAGTTAAAGACCCCATTGCTTTCTGTTGTTGTTATTTGTTTGTTTGTTTTGTTGTGGTTTTTGTTTATTTGTTTTGTTTTAATTGCTGCTGTCCTCTGTGCATTAAATTCAGAAGAGTAGTCAGAAATTACTCATGAAACAGACTTTACCTTATGGGTCAGATTCAGATCAGACTGATTTCTTCCTTTTATTTCTCTTTAAGTAGAAAGTAGTTTGTTCCCCGATGTATGAATTTCAAATGAAACTGTTAAGACTTTATCAATATTAATATATCTGTCAAGGACCATCTCACATTAGTAATAGTAGTCAATGCAACAATAACAACTTACAGTGAATGGACCAAGGCGTTTTACATTGTAGAATTTAGAAGCAGTAGCGCTAGTGACTGTTTTCCACTGATCCAGTTATGATAGTTAGAGCTCCACTAAAGGATGAGGCTGTGGACTTGAATCTCATATTGACAATTTCTAAAAGGTGTGTGTCTACTAAAACTGTACAGAGATCTGTATTTGAACAAGAACAGCATTATTCTTACATCTTGGCTTTCCTGATGAATCTGTGCTTCCTTGGTCCATCCTTCTTAGCTAGTTTCTTTGTAAATTTAAAAGTGCAATTCACAGTCTTAGAACAGTCTTTCCCCAAACTATGTGGTTCATCTTCAAGGCAGTAAATGCCTTTCCAAGCTAATGGATCACATTATTGTCCTATTTATTGAATTTACTGAAATCAACCACTACAACACGTGATAACAGACTCTCTCTTACCAGAAGTTATATATCTTATATTACATACGTAGATATAATTACATCACAGAACAGTGTTCTTAGATTCTTCCCAATTTTATGTTATTTATACCAGTATTATACTACCACATCTTCAATCAGAATAGCTTTGATGACGCGATTCTTCTTTAATTTCTTATATACTTAAATTCAAACAGAATACAAAGTTGCATAGAAGAAACTCTCTGAGCAAGAGCACACTAAAGACAAAGGAAAGAAGACTTCCATTGATTCTAGTGAGGTTTGAACCAGAAGATCATGACTCAGCTGTCCATGCTAGAGACAGACATAATATAATCTCAAGATTTTTAAACTGTGTAGAACTAGGACATCAAAGAAAACAGCTTAGAAAATGTAGTGCATGTGAGTAAAATAAATGTGTTAATGACTGCCTAAAGAATTGGAAAAAGTAAACCTTCAGGACTGTGCTAACAAGCTGACTAAAATTCCATAGAAATAAACAGTTTTAATTAGATGATTATGTATGAAAAAAAGTGTATTATTGGGCTGTCTCAGGAGTTGCTATGGAATCTTAATTTTAACAACTTCACTGACACTGTGAAGAAGGTAATAAGGCAGCTCATTAATTAATGAAATGACTCATAGTTCAACAATCAATTAATAATTATTGAGCACATTTCTACATTATGGGAACTATAGGAAATATTCAGAGTTTTGGTAATACTGAGGGACTTAAGAAGGGTTTAAAAAGATTAAAAAAAAAAAAAAATTCATTTCCTTTAAAAGAAATGTTAGGTTGCACATATGACATACAGAATGCGTACTCATTTTCTTGCTAGAAATATAATTCATCCATTATCTGTGGACCTTTTACATGAAACATGCATCAATGTCCTTTCCTAGTCAAGAGTTATGAATTTGGGTGAATGTGGGCTGCTCTGAAAGTAATGCCTCCTATTTTATTATATTGGCCCACGATGTCAGAGGCAGGTGTCAGTGGAATGGCAGAAGATGTTAAACTTTCCTGCCAATATTCTGTAACATTTTGTTGCTGTGCAATTCATGACATAATGGAATCTGACATAGGAGTGCATATGAAACAAAGGAGTGGAATTGAATTCCTCCATGCAGAAAAGGTTGCACCCACTGACATACATTAACATGTGCTGAGTGTTTATGGAGACTAAACAGTGGATATTAGCACAGTGAAGTGGTGGGTGGTGTATTTCAGCAGTGTGTCAACGGTTTATGGGTTGATTTGGCCCCATTCCGTGACTAGCAGGGTGGAGGGACCCACGGATCCGCACTCCAGAAAGGGATGAGGGAAAAAAGATAGAAAGATGGGCCTAAAATGAAACAATGGCAACAATCTGAGGAGAAATAAACTAATTTACTAAATAAGATATCAGAATGCAAGATAACACACTATAATACAATATAACTAGACTTCAAGCTAATAAATCAAATTAAATGAGATAGAGTGTCTGAAAGCCAAAGGCCTTACTCTAACGCAGAGGCGAGACATGCAGTCAGGACCAGCAGAAGGAAGGGGAGCCCCATCTCGTGACCTTGCCAGGGGCTTTATTTCCTCTCTGAATGCAAAGTCCTCTGGGGTATGTAGTTCTTCTGGGACAGGTATCCAGACTGGGAGAATTAACTCCCTAACTCCCAGTGCACTGCATGATGTTATGATGTGGAATACCGATAGCCCAAAATCATAAAACTATGACACAGTGATAACAGCAAAATGAAAGACAAGGCACATTGCAGATGTCCATGCAGATTTTGACAAGCATGGCACACAGGTTCTTGTTCATGACTGGCAAAAATGCATAGCTAATTTGTTTGACTATGTTGAAAAATAGTGTTTTGCAGCTGAGAATTTGCTCTGTCATATAGTGCTATTGTGTGTTTTTATTGTAGTTTTCAGGAAAATAAATAGGTATTACTTTCAGAGCGATCCACTTACATCCTTTTCCTTTCTCTTCTAAGTGCAATAGAAACAATTCCTGCTGCTACATCTGAAAAACTGATGTTACCAGACATGTGAGATATATATGGTGTGGAGGAAGTTACCTACAAGTATGGGTCACCAAAATAATAGTAATAATAATAATAATGATAATAATAATAATAAATTGTTTGTAATTTCTTCTCAAAAGAAAAAGAATTTTACCAGGTGGGATATAAGGCCATCTATGCCTAGTTAAAGGATGAGAGTGTGTAACAGCAACAGAACAGAACAGCAACAGACTCTCCTGTAGTCAGAAGTGTTTATTGGTAGCAGTGGTAAATACCGTGCATGTTGAAGCAGATATTTCCAAGCAATAATTTAACAGGTATACTTCCACATAGGCTACCTTTTTCTTCCCTGGGCTACGTTTAACTAGTTTTTAATGCCATGAAAGATCAAATTGCAGGAGAGGTCTAGATAACAACATTTTTCTGCTTTCTGAGAATGCTGAAGAAAATTACAGTGATACTTCTACTAGTGATGATGCTTTAAAAAGAGGGCAAGTCTCCTTTAAAAAGGCATGATGGAAAGGGCTAACATCCCCCTGCAGCCTCGTTTAATTCTTGGAAGCCCTCTTTAAAACTGGAGATAACCAGTGTGGAGAGGTTAATCTGTCTATATGGATCTGGATTCTCTAACTGAATGGTGCTTAAGTTCATAGTGACACAGAAGCAAGGAGCAAAGACACCTTCAATCTGAGTCAATTTATTCTCTTGAATAACTTCAGAAAGCTGTTTTAACCTTACACCAGCAGCACAAAGGAGAAGCTGTGGTAGATGGAGCAACTCTCTGTTAGTTACTATAAGATTCTGCTAGCAGTAGAGAGAGTAAGAGGTGGAGACTCCTTACACTGCCTAATAATTACATCAGGACCAGTTATACCTCTGTTAAGGCTTTATATTAGGGTTCATTATTATATTTTTTTACTTCCTGTTCTCACTGTTCTGATTAGATATATGTTATGTATGTTCCTCTTAATGCCACTAGACACGAAGCCTAGAATGTGGGTTCAGTATTTTGTGACTGTGTCTGAGTAGCATTAAATATTCACACACAAAGGGATGTAGATTTTCATTTGTTTGCACCTACTGTTGTTTTTATTCTTACTTTAGTGTTGGAACTATTGGACGGAGCTACTAAAATCTGAACAGAATGTTTAAAGGCGTCTGCACAAATTTCTTCTCTACTTCCTTTTCTCCTTTCTTTTGCAGAGATTTTAACTCATTTTCATTGCAAGGAATCACAAAAGCTCAGAGGTTTTGTAACTGCTTTGCATTTCTACTTGCATTCCTGCTTTCTTCTTCCCTAGAGAGTTTTCCATGCATGTCTCTTGAAATAGTAATTGTCTGCTTCTGAAATACGTGTAATAGTAAGGGGGTACTTTGTGTCTGGACTTACAAGTATACTGATGAAAAGGGATCAGATAAAGTCTTTCTTTGTCCAAAGGAGAAAAGTTAGAAACTGGGAATGAATAAAGAATCAGTCAGTGATCTACAGTTACAGGAGCTGATGGAAATTAGTATCAGAAGAATCCAGAGGCTACCACAGAATTGTAACAATGAATGCAGTCCTCAGGGACTGAGATCAAGCAGCAAATGTGGAGAAATTTTCAGTGAAAGAAACTCAAGTTAAGAGAAACATAGAAAGCATATCACAGGTAAAGATAACTGAGCTGTGTGTCCTGCTTTTGATATCATAGTAGATCCAAATCTGGACATCAGCTGTGTTTACTGCAATGCCTCTTTCCCAGCCTTGTTTGGGTGAGATATATAAATCTCAGGAGAAATTTCAGAGCATCAGGGTATATCTGCCTGCTTCTATAGTTCCTTTTGCTAGGAAATCTAGAAATACATTATCACAGAAAGCATTTCAGTTGCTTGTTATGGAAATTCTGTGCCTAATACATTCAACGTTGGGATAGCTTTCTTTCTGACCATTTTTGAGTGACTCCGAATTTTTTAAAAGGCAAGAGGGTATTTCCTGGGTTGAGAGAAAGTGTGCAGAAATGGTTCTGTTAAGAAGAGCCTTAACTTTGACTATGCTGCATCCAGTTTGTTACTGGAAAAAGAGTGTAACTTGTGAAACTCATTCTAAACCATGCATGTACTTCTGCCTATCTGGAAAAAGAAAAGGAGAATAAAATATTCTAAAGTTCTTGACTGTTATTTCTGCTGTTTAAAAACTTGGCTTTTCTCCCCATCAGAGACATTTGCTTTGAAGAAAATTAATTGCATCAATCAACTAGAAATGTAAACCACAACAAGTAGACAGTTCCAAACCCTCAGATCTCCCTACCAAAATACTACATAGTGCAAATGAGTTCATAGTTGTCATTAATATCAGCTGACATTAGATTCCCTGACAGGTCTTGTTGGTCCTTTGAAAGTAAAATAAGAGCCAAGAATTCCCAGGGGTCATTCATGCATTTCTTTCAGACAGCAGTGTCAAGATGAGATGGGTAGCCAGTTTGCCAGTGCCTTTCTTTCTCAGGTGACTACAGAGGGAACCTACCTAAATTTTAATAGCTGTGTTGTGATCATATCAAGTGCATTCTCTGAGACACAGGATGCAGTATCATGACTTCTGTGCCTCACAAGGATGTTGTTCATCTGTCTGCAGGTGACTGTGAAGTAATCATACTAGGACAAATCTTAAATTGTAGTTAAAAAGAACAGTTTCCTGTAATTTTCCTACCTATTGGAATCACTTATAAACACCAAATATATATACTGTCAATAGTCTACATTCATTACCTTGTTTCAGAAGGTCTTCAAATCACTTGTTTTTGAAAATGTGTATAAGAAGAAGGAGTAATATAACACGGCACAAAAAAAATTATACTGTCTGAATTAAGTTTATGTGAGATAAGAATCAAACATGCAGTTTTTTGTTCAGGACAATTAATTACAATGAGCTTTCTAGTTCTAGCAGCTTTACTTAATTCTGATGCATACATTGTGGCCTCTGCTTATTATCACACACGTTCAGTGTCCTGCAAAGCAAAATATGGTATATATGGAGATATATAGGAAGTCCTCAGTTATTTTCAGTTCCTTCTGTTCTCAAAGTTCGGTGCACTTACCAGTGGCCCTGAATGCTCTACTGTGACATCACTAAGTGGCAGTACAAGTTAGGAAGGCACATCAACTCCCAAGACTCTACATGTTTGTCAGCCATACAGTGACAGCTAAAAGCCATGAGACCATGTCTTGTGCACATTTCAGTAGGGTTGGTCAGATCTGCTAAAAGACAGAGATTAGGGCAGAAGTATCCCTTCCATCCCCCATTCCTCACAGGGAATGTATTCAGGGACTGCATAAGTGAGGAACATTCCTGCATACCTACTCAGTTAACATGCACCACTATGGGGACCAGTTACGGACTTAACATAGCCCATATCCTGTACTGGTAAACTCTGAAAATGTAGAAGCTCAGATAACATATAAAATGTAACAGAGACACTTATATATATGGAGTTCCTAATAAAGAAAAAGAAGCATCCTTTATTACTCCATTTCTTCCTTAACTGTCTCTCCCTCCCTCACTTTTTTCAGAATCACAACACACAGTAAAAAGTTATTGCAAAGGTTATCCTCCTTGTGGAGTCACACTTCTGTGTGCTGTGAGCTGAAGGAGGCAATGCTGCCTTTCTGACTCTGATTAAACTGAGAGAAGCTTGCAGCTCGGATTCTTTGGTCTTTGGTCCCACTTTCATGTTTGTGCTTATCACATGCAATAAAGCTTTCAATTAATTTCAGTTTTTTGTGTTCTTCCTTTAAGAAGAAGTCAACAAGCACACTTTTCTCCTTTTTGATTTGTTCACTGATGTCCTTGGGGATGTCAGGAATCATCCAGTCAACCAAAACACTGAGGAACATCACCAAGTTCTGCAAACATAGAAACATACATGAAAGAAGGAGTAACACAAAACACCTTTCCTAAAGCAAAACCAAACCTGAGCTATAGGTATGATGCACATATCAACCACAGTTTCCTGAAGTCACATAGTATTACATGGTTGATGACAGTCTTTTTTCAGAAAATCACTCGCATTGTATGCAGTTCCATCTCGGTGGTAAGACTGATTTAAACATGTTTCCGTCAGATCGAAAAAGGATTTGACTTGGATTCATCAAATAAATGGCCTAAGTAGTTAAAATATTCTTATTCCTTACAGAGGTTCAAAGGTACTCAGTTCTCAACATCAAGCTTGTTGAGGCTTGTACAGAATCCATTACTGAAAAGCAGGATTAGTGGAAGAATTTTCCTACACCATCATACCCATTTGGCTTTAAATGTCTTGCAGGTCATGGTGGAAAATTACTGAAGTCAGAGTAAAGAAGCAGAAGATAGCAAAATAATCCAGGCAATACTCTCAGGCACACTTAGGAATATTTGACAGATGAGAAGAAAAGACAGGCAGATTTCAATATCAGGGATGACACTGATTAAACTGTCAAGAGATCCCAGGTCAAGGAGGAGTACAGAAGGCTCTTGCCACTCAGAATATAAGCCATGACAGCAAATCAATGAACGAATGAACTTTCCATGCTGGGGGAGAATGTATTCTGTTGACTTGTAGAAAGTAACAAAAGATCTCAGAGGATTTATTATTTCTGTTTATTTCTTGTTATGTGTGAAGAATAATGTTTCACAAGCCTAGATTGTATTTATGTGCTGACTCTGAGACAGCCCACTTACCTGAAATGTTCAAGATCCTGTGCAGGCTGTGTAACTGCTCTTCCATGAAGGGAGAGAAAATTAAGGAATTACGCCACGCAGCTCCAAAGGGAGAATATTTG
The DNA here is from genome assembly GCA_028571105.1 of Tragopan temminckii. Lineage (NCBI taxonomy): Eukaryota > Metazoa > Chordata > Aves > Galliformes > Phasianidae > Tragopan > Tragopan temminckii. The sequence continues at coordinate 7,243 of JAOWBP010006718.1, read as the reverse complement.
CTGCAGCCTAACGATATCTCAGAAAGACCAGTAAACTGAGTACAAACAAAACAGTTTGAATATTTGCAAGCAGAAAAACTCTATTGAAGATGGGCTTCTTTGGTACATGCCTTTCAATCTCTAATCATAATATTCCTGTGAAGAAAATTGCATAGCTTAACAGACTTACCTGAAATAGAATAACAAAAGCCAAGCGAGCAGATAAGACCGCCCAGTACTGTTTAGAAAACTCATACTGATTTTGGGACCAAGGTGGTTCTCTGTAATCTTTAAACCTGTCAATGAAAATTCATTTGTCACAAAATTCCAGCAATATTGTCCTATACCAACTGCTTTGATTAACACAATTTTCCAATCACAAAATCTAAGGAATGAAATCTTCCAGATGTTCCTACTTTAAACTGTATTATGAAATACAACTCTAGAATTAGAGCTAGGCTATTGCCACTGTATGTAACCAAGAGCAGAATATTATTCTAGTGTTGGACATTTTCAGATTTTTCTGATTTCAAAATGTGTCATTTATTTTGTAAATTGATCTCAGTATACAGGGAATAAAGTGTTGAAACTTCAGCAGAAAGACAATACGAGGCATTCTCAAAGGAAAGGAGACAAGATTGCATTCATCACACCTGAGTTCAATTTGGGAGTAAATTATCCAATATAATATCTGACTCACATTCTTGTGGTTCCTGCCTCTGCATAAATGACAAGGCAAGCCACAAGAAAGGCACTTCCTAAAATATCTGACTAGCCTTAGATAAGATAAAACAGCCTTGATGACTTAATGCAAAGACTGATGCTTTTAGTATCACCATGAATCATTTGGAAATAAACAATAGACTAATAGAAATCACAGATGCTCCTAAATTGGAAAATTTTGCAAGTAGCAGGGAATATAGAAAGTTATAAGACATACAGACAGAAAACACACTGAGCATAATCTGGGAACACATAAAATAATCAAAAATAAAACAGCTGAAGGATCTTTGAAAGCATAAACATTGAAAGTAAATGCAATAAAAATAATCTTCAGCTTGTAGTGGTCAGCTGGTTGGCCCAAGTTTGAAATATAGCAAAGTATGGCAACAGGTAAGTATTATTTGTGAATATATAAGCAGAAGGCATGATGGTGTTGTGAGGTATTATCCCTTCTCTGAACAGCTCAAGTAAACCCACACCTAGAATTTTGCATTCAGCCATTCAGCTGTGAGGATTTCAAAGGAAAAAGAAAGAAAGAAATCTGAAAGAGATAGAAGGAACAAAATGAAAGGAATTCAGCAAAAGAATGGAGGAGCTAAGGAGCCTGATTCATGAGAAAATATTAAAAAAGGGCACATGTATTGCTCCACTTTGGAAAGTAACAACCGCAGTTGAAAATGATAACTATGCAGAAATTGTGCCCTTAGTACCGACAGAGACAACTGAATGCTGTTCAAAGAGTTTGGCTAGGAGTAATGGGATAAAATATTTGTTTTGAATACCACAAAACTCTTCCTAACAGTAGGATTCATTAGATTGTGGACATGCCTCCATCAGAGGATAATGAAGAAAGTTCACATATAAAATATGTCAGATTCACTTTGCAGGTGTGCTTACCAAAATTACCTTCAGGATTTATACACAAGTATTTTTACATATTAAATTACACATTTACAAAAACCCCAAAACTCATAAGTAATTCAGTGCAAAATGCTGGATGTAATTCTGGGTTGCACCTTTTGTAGAAGGTACCTAGGTTACAACCAATGATGCAGAAAGGGAGGAGGAAGAGGAGGAAAAAAATTTAAAAGAGGTTTGTTTTTAATTTATCGAAGCAGTACCTGGGTTGGGTTACAGTGCAGTTCTACTCCATGCATACACAATATTCCAGCATACACAGTATCTCAGCTTTCATTCTTATATTAGGTTTGTATTTGCCCCTATGCTATGCCTACATTGTGAGATTTCCCCTCTTGCAATCTTTTGTACATGTAATCCCATTTGCTGCTCAAACCAGTGTAACAGGGCTGCAGTGAGGGCCAGAACTAGTTCCATTGAATTTAATATGCTTGAATAACAAACCTGAGGAAAGCTATCGAGTTCGTTTTGAAATTGGTCTAGCACTATAAACTAATTCCAGTCTTGGAACTGAACAAAGGTTCACCTGGAATGGTCACCAGCAGTGGTGGGCTTTCCATTTAATGTATTTGGAGATTCACAAACCATGACAGTATTGCAGAACATCAGATCCTATGAAAACGTCATGGCCAAGTGGGAAATTCTGCTGCTTATGATGCTGAATCAACAGTCAGCAGAACACTAGCAAATGATTAATGGTGAAAGGTGGTGTTGTCAGAGTTACAGACAAGGTATGTGGGCCTTGGCTACCCATTTCCCTTTTTAATTATTTTATAGCATGAGAAACTTAGAAGTTCAATAACCTAGGTCTTTTGTAATTACTACATTCTACAGGTAATTTCTTGGGGGGGGGGGGGGAGGGAAGGAATAGACAGAATCCTGTATTTTCTCTCATCTCTTTGCTTTTAAAGTGCTTCATTCAAAATGTATGCTATAGAGAGCAAACAGTTGATACTCCAAAGATTATTGCATTTTAAAGAGCAAACAACTCTTAATTCCGCTTTAAGTCCACTTAAAAAAAAAAAAAAAAAAAAAAAAGAGAAAGAAAGAATATGAAGTAATCAATCTGGTTTTAAGAATAGAGCACAGAATAAAGAAAACTGCACACTGAAAGTAGAGAAATGTTGGGGAAGTTAAGTGAAAACAGGCGGAGAAATCAGGCATCACTTAGACAAAACTGATCTGCAGCTACAGGTAAAAGAAATATGCAGAGAAAGAAAGAAATATTTAACAAGTAGATTGTTTGTCAAAAAAGAAAGACAGAAATGATCAGAATTGTGGATTGTGGGTAGGTAGTTGGAACTGCAAATGAATCTAAATAAGCTGATCTGTTTAGTCTCCTTTTTAAGCCGGTGTTTAACAAGAAATTGAAGACAGCATTACTGAATCAATAGGAAGTAGTGTTTCATCAGTGCAGAGGTATATAAGAATTGTTCAGGGAAAACATTAGAATCCAATACTGATCACTGGGTGTAGGTGAAATGAATCCCACGGCATTAAGGAAATTAATTATTTTAGAGACATTTTACAAATTTGCTCAATATGGAAGCAGAGTTATGTTAAGGGAAAAGTTCTGATAATGACTCCCTATCTTCTGTATTTTTTCTTTTCAATGTAACCAGAATGTTTTCATGAACTCCATTATCATACCTAATTATAAAGATTAAAAGGACTAGAGTTACGTCACATAACTTAGCAAGGCTTGCTTTGAATTTGCCTTCAGCTACACAAAGACCATTTTGCTCTGGGGGGAAAAAAAAAATTACAATAATGTTGTGTGTCAGATTGGCACTACTGTAATGTTTATTTGGAAGCAGTGTCAAAGAGTTCACAGCATTGTATTAAATGCTGCTCAAAATCTTCAACGAATATATTCTGTATTTTTGATGGGAGAGTTGTTTTTGGTTTGCTATCGTTATTTTTAAGATACTTTAATCTCTAGCAATGCCCATAAAGAGCAAAATTCAGGCTTATTTTAACCAAATTTATCTCTAGAGATCACAGAAATCTAAGAGAGGTCAACTTGTTCCCAACATACTTGCCAGAAGCAGAAAAACAGATTTTTTTTCCTGTTTAAGGGACAGGGTTTGTTGCCTGTCTCCAAGGACACAAGCAAGATACCTCATGTTTTATCACAATTGTAGTTCCATACAAAGTTGTGACTTTGGTAAGATGCAAATGAGGTGGCTGATAATGAAACAATGAGTGGATATCTTTTCATAACTGTTTCCTGATAAGGGCACAGAAATACTTTCATAGTTGTTTCTCATTCAGAGTAGTATGTGGGCATGTTTGCAATCTATTTATTTATTCATTAAATGGTAGCACAGACCTGATATTCCCAGGCAGTGACTACTTTTATACCTAGTGTGTGTTATTCCCTTCCCATATTTCACCTCCTCCATTAAACCCACAGTAATCTGAAAAGTGAATTTCCAGATACACTGGTAGAGTCATACTCCAGAAGCAGAGTCCAGTAACTGAGACCAGGTAGACAATTGCAAAGTTAATACAACACAGTCACAACAAAGTGAGAGGTTCATATGGATGGAGGTATTTGCTGAAGAAAAACACACACTAATTCTGTAATACAAATTAAAAAGTGCTAAGAACTGAGAGCAATAAAGAGCTACACAGTCTTACAAATGGGTGAGACAAGTATAGAGATGCCGCACACTTTCATGCTTAACATAATGCTAAGCAATAACTCATAGCAAATACTAACACAGGAAATAGCAGAGCTCACGGGAACAGAATAATGAGCAAAGAAAGAGGAAAGCCCTGAAGCTTAAGACATTTTACCTTGTCTACCACAAGTAGTTTTATATGCAGGAGAGCTTTTATTTTCTCTTTTTGTCTGCTCTCAGCTCTCATCCAACCATGTAAGAGGCAGCACAGATTCCTTCCCTGAAGTTCCTATGACTGGGAATTAATTTCCTGCTCTATTCTTTTTTCTTGACTGCCTAAAAGTTAGTAATCATATCCATATGCACTCATCTAGCCTTTGTCTGTAATCGAAGAAAGCAGGTATGTACTTTCCATAGACAATCTTAAAAGAGGTGCCCAAGACAGAGGGCATTTACTCTCTGCATTTACTCTGCCTCCAGTGACCACAGAGGGAATGGAAAAGAATATTTTCCATGCATTACAGCCAGGTGAGACAAATGCTACTTAATATCAGCGTGATCCTAAGCATGATTATCCTAAGCGTGATTATATTTTGCCTGTGCAGGAGTGGAAGATAAGCATGTGCAGACTACACCAACTTCTAGACTTCTTTCTCAAAAATTATTATATTCAAATATTTATTTTTTTATGTAAGATGGGTATTGAATTGTAGGCCTCATTAAAGAACTTCTTTCCACCCCATCTCAAGCAATTTCAGCAAAACTTATTATTTCCTAAGAGAATCAAAGAATCATAGAACAGCTTGGGTTGGAAGGGACATCAAGAATCATCCAGTTCCAACTCTCCTACCATTTGTAAGTTTGTAAGACACTACACCAAGCTGCCCAGGATCCCGTCCAACCTGACCTTCAGAGATGAGGCATCCACAACTTCTCCATACAACCTCCTCCCATGCCTCACCACACTCTGAGTAAAAAATTTCTTCCTAACATCTCATCTAAATATCCCGTCTTCTAGTTTTAATCCATTGCCCTGTGTCCTTTTACTATCAGTCTGCGTAAAAGTACCGGAAGACCACAGTTAGGTCTCCCTGGAGTTTTTTCTTCACCAGTCTAAACAAGCCCAGCTCCCTCAACCTTGCTTCATAGGAGAGGTGCTTCAGCCCTCTGAACATCTTCATGGCTCTCCTCTGAACCCAATCCAACAGCTGCACATCCTTCCTTTACTGGGGCCCCCAGGCCTGAACCCCTTACTCAGATGGGACCTCACAAGGACAGAGCAGAGGGGACAATCATGTCCCTCTTCTTGTGAGCCACTCCTCTTTCAGTGTAGCCCAGGATAATGTTGCCCTTCTGGGCTGCAAAAGCACACTCCTGGCCCATGTCCAGCTTTTCATCCACCAGGACCCCCAAGTCCCTCACTGCAGGGCTGTTTTCAATCAGAAAAATAAGCATGGTAAAAATTGATTTAGTAGCAATTAGGTATGTAGTCTTAATTCAGAAATATGCAATCATATAGAAGCAAGGGAACGTTTTTGGCTACTTCAGTATTCTAACTAGAATACGATCCCTTAAATAATCAGTGAAAAGAGGTAGACTGCTCTGGAAGACAATTTACAGAACCAAAGTTAGAAGCCTAATTACAAAGTAAGTTTCTCTCCTTGCTTTCAGATGGCTGCTTGTCTCACTTTATTTTGAGAAGAGTAAACTCAACAAATAAGTAAGACCAATTGTATTATTTATTTATTTATTGAATTGAAATATATGATTTTTTTTTTTTCAGGTTTTTTTTCCTCAAGAACTGTAAGATAAAGAAAAAGCTTTGGAAAGACAGAAGTGTGCATTCTAACTAGCTTTAGTTAAAAGCCTTCCATGTCACACTGAGAGTGTCTCTTAAAGATTTGTAGAAGAGATAAATAGTCACAACTTAACTGCCATCCTATTAAAAAAATCTGGCTGCCTTAGAGATCTATATCTACTCTCTAAATACAATTTATTTTAAAAGTTACAAATGCAGAAATATATGGAAGTAATAATGGGAAAAATCTATCTGTATATTGAAAACAGATTTGTCAGTGAGAATGAAATTAAGTGAATGACAGGAAGAATTCTGAAGTTTTCTTAAGAAAACACACAATTATATCATCAATAACTAGCAGTATTTTCTGCCAGTATCTCAGGATTCAATGAATATATATTGCAAGGAAAGGTACATCTGACGTGAATTTCACCTGTAAGATTTGTCTCATCGTTCTGCTCTTCTTGGTAGTCAGTTTTGCAACCCTGTTTTGCCACTGATTCAAGAGAATATGCTGACAGATTTTCAGAATCCCACCTGTTTTGCACTTCAGCAAAAATTTGATCTCTGAGTAAAACAATGAAAGCAGGAGACCCAAAATCTGAGTTGGAGAAAGGAGGTTGGGAAACATAGAGGTGAAACTAGTTTTGGGACTAGGAGAGTTACAGACGGTTTCTGTCAGGAATACAAGATTCAAAAACCATGGCATATATCAGAAAAAAGAGAGAGGATGTATGAGAACATATCTCTGTGTCAAAACAAAGGAGACAAATTTAAGACGTCTGTGTAGTAAAAACTATATAAATTAAAGCTCTCCTTCAAAGGGAAATGAAAGATAAAATTTTGCAATGATCTCTTGTGATTGCAGACGCTAAATACAGTGTGATTAGGGTGGTCATCAATGGCTCCATGTCCAGGTGGAGGCCGGTAACGAGCGGCATCCCACGGGGGTCTGTCTTGGGAGCAATGCTCTTTAACATCTTTATCAATGACATCAATGACGGAATTGAGTGCACCATCAGTGAGTTTGCTGACGACACCAAGCTGAGTGGTGTGGTTGACATGGTCAAAGGAAGGGATGCCATTCAGAGGGACCTCGAGAGGCTAGAAAGGTGGGCCCAGGTGAACCTGATGAGGTTCAACACGGCAAAGTGCAGAGTTTTGCACTTGGGCTGGAGGAATCCCAGGCATCCATACA
>JAOWBP010006560.1:10000-25753 GCA_028571105.1 Tragopan temminckii | reverse complement strand
AAGAAAAAGAAAAAGAAAAAGAAAAAGAAAAAGAAAAAGAAAAAGAAAAAGAAAAAGAAAAAGAAAAAGAAAAAGAACATCCACACAGGAAATATTGAATGAAAGAAAAATTGAAATTTTGAGCAACACACAGAGCTTAAAATTAAAGTATCACAATGCATAATTTTTCTAAATAGGAAAATTCACTTGGAAAAAAAAACAACAAAAACCATCATGCCCTGGTCTACTTATTTCAAATAACTATTTCATTTATTAAAATTGAGATATGATTCCATATACTATTTTTAAAAGAATTTGAAAACACTGGTACCACTTATACAAATGAAGTGGGATGAAATTTGGTTTTACAAACAGGTCAGGGGAAGAGACTCAGATTTCCTGTCCTAGCGGACACATTCGTTGACATAAACGTGTACTAGTCCTTTTTACTATAAATCTACATATATGTATATATATATAGTAAATAAATATATAGTAAATAAATATATAGTAAATGAATAATATATAAATATATTAAAATGTATGTATTATATATATATAATATATAAAATGGACTAGTATGCATGCTTATGTTAAGGAGCCACTTTCACTTCTGGTCCAGTACAGAGTGGTCATGTAGTTGTCTCAGGGGACAATGGAAGTTGAACAGTTTCAAATACTTATGCTAGCTACTAGAAATCAATTGAGTTCATACACCACTTCCACTTGGACAAATATCTTAAAGTCATTGCACACACAAGTGTCACATTAAAAAGTTTCATTGCTGACTTTTGTTGTAGAGTATTATTGAGTGAGCAGATAGTGGGTTAAAAAATGGCATGAAAGCATGTGTCAGAACAGTTAGAAATGCAAGTGCATTTTACTTTCATAAATATTCCTCAAAGATGTAATCTAAACACAGGATATAAATACTTCATTTCAAACAATTAACATAATATCAAGTGCCAAGTTGTTGAAGCTAGAAATCCATCTCCCACTACCATAATTTATGGTAAAACAATGCTGATACAATGCCCTAGCAGTAGTGCAGGGCTGTTAGCATTATGAAAGTTGCAAATATTTTCCATGACATTGATATATTTACAGCGAAAAGAAGGAAAAAAAAGGAGCAGAAAATGCCGCGGTGTTCCAGTGTCAATTTGACTGAGTCAGACAATCCTCCAACTTTTAAGAAGAGCAGTTTTGGAATCTTTAATTCTCTTCAGCCCCTTGAAATGATGGCAACCTGCCAAGGAGGAACAGGTTTTCTGCTTATCCTCTGCTTAGGCTGTATTCCTCCTACCAGATTTTCCTGCCAGAGGCATCTGTAGGATTTGAAAGCGAGGGCTGTGGGCCACAGATAGAAATTCAATATTTTTGGGGAAAAAAAGATAAGCCCCAGGAGCTCTGTGTTTTACTGCTCTCTTCACCATGGAGAGTGGCACTTGATGTGATCCTCACTGTTGAGCATGACACAATACATTTCAGAGCTGAAACTATTGGGCTGTAGCTAGATTTTGCTTTAGGGTAGAAATAGGTTGTGTTCTAGAATCAAAAAAATAAAAATAAAAAATGATGGGGATGTTGAGACCTCACAAAGCAAATAAACTAAACATATTACAGTAGAGCTGGAGGCATGCTACTTCCACACCCGTTTACATACACATGCACAATATTTATTTAATTTTGTTCAATAATAAAATAAAATTTTAAAAAAGTGTTTATTGACATGCAAAACCTTGTCACTAGCTTGTGAAATGCATTAAGTCATCACACCTGGGACTTAGCATTCACCCCATGTAAACATTCAAGATAAATATTAAAAAAGAAAGAAAAAAAGTTGTCTCTCCCTTACCACAACCCTCATCTCACCTAGAGCCTGTTAATATAATTTTGCTTCTGACATTGAATTGTAAGAATTAATAAGCAGGTACTACTTTACAGTCAAGTTAATCATACCATATCATCTCAGTGACAGGTACAGAAATAAAAACTTCTTAGCAGATTTGGGGTGATCAAAAAATTCTGTACGCCATGATTTAATGACTTCCCCATTGGAAACAAAGATAGCTGCATATCTCTGAGCATAAATACTCACTGGTCTACATGCAATGCAGACACTGCTTTTAAGTGTGTACTGCCTTGCTGTTTGGACAGCTAAAAGAGAGAGAAGGGATTAACAGCCTTGTCAATTGATTCAAGTGGGACATTTGCGTACACTGAATAATTCTTAAAAGTCTGATGTCAAAAATCTTAGGTAGGAAGGTAGAAGGTAGGAAACAAATTATGCAGAAGGTGAAGTTTCTAAGGGAAAAAAAAAGGCAAACAGTAATGTGCTAATGTTTCACACAGTGCTCGAGGAAATATAGATGGCTTTAACATATATGGAATAAAGTGTTATTGAAAAAGCAGCTCTTTTCTTTCCTAAATAATGAAGAGGATGAGGTTCACCATGTTTTAAAAAATTAGAAGATGGAGTTCCACTTAAGAAGTCAACAAATATTTGCCAAAAAAAATTCTGAGCTATTTGCCCCGCTGTCAAGATGACTAAAATTGAAAAATAACAGTCTACAAATATTTGAAGGGAGTAAACACCAATGAGGAGGGAGTATAGTACTATTAGTATAATGTCAGTAGTTATATTCTTTAAATATAAATAATGAGAACCTATTAAAATCTGGAAAATATCTATTGACAGTTTAGAAAAAGAAATCCTAATAATGTCACCAATTGATCTTGAAACAACATCCTAGAAAGGGCTTCTTTTCTGGTCAGCTTAAGACTTTTCTTTTGTCCTAAGTTGTGCAAACCACTTTTGCTCCCAGCTAGTCCACCACCAGGAAAGAAAAACCACAAGAACAACAGAAAACAAAGGTATGTTGTCTACTGTAAATATTTCTATGTGCAGAAGCTGAAAAGTTTAAAAACTAGTTAAGCTGAGGAGTTAACCCGGTGTCCAATCTCTGATATTTTCCCTTTTACAACTTCTGTAACTGCATCAAGCTTAAATGTGCAGCTCAATCCAAATTTTCAAAGCAGCATTCTTTGCAGATGAAACTTCACTCTCTTTCTTTCAATGCCAGATTTCCATTCTGTTTTAATATTTAATTATACTAGAAGTTGTTATTTCAATAAGCTATTAGTTTGAAACTGCTTTATTTATATAAAAATGGTATTTGTCATAATTTTTCAAGAAGGCTATGTGCCTACTTTTCGGATTAATTTTTCAATAGAAATGTGGCATAATAATATTTTCTCCCTGACAAATATTTTTATTAGCTTTATAAACAAACTAAAAAAGTTGTTGAAAATGGCAAAAAAAAAAAAAAAAAAAAAAATCAAACCAATTCTAGTAAATTATAACAAAGCTACACTATGGTAATAGAAAACATCTGCTGGCAATTCGTCATTTTTAGGAAAAGTTTATTGTCTAAATCACCAAGGGCCAAATTCAGAGGCCACTGATTTTGTAAAAACCTGACGTACATTTCTTTCAAAAAGTCTAGGAATGTAACAGTCACAGATTAAGGAATTATTTTTAAGTTATTAGAAATTATTTTGAATGTTTTCCATAATGCTCTCTATTTGATTCTGCTTTAATGAAGTAGAAGAAATGTCTTTAGTCTTGGACAAAGTTGGGTCCCATTTAATGGCACCAGTGGGAATAATGGAGATTTGATCCTACAACAACTGTAAAGTCAGAGCTGAGGAAAAGGGCAGCAGCCCCACAACTGAAATGAATGGTGTACAGGGCTGCCCTTGTGTCCAGGGTTTTCCTGGAATAGTCCCAAATGGTGTTAGTGCAAAGGGTTATACAAAGCCAAGTAGCTCTGCTAGAGCTTTTTGTTTTGTCAGCCTGTTAGACTATTTCAATTGCTGTCTAGGATGTTTTTAAACTGGGAGACCTGGGGTGAGATGTGAATGTGTATCAGCCCTTCTATTGAGTGTCTTGGGTAGAGTTGTGTGCAAGTCTCTAACAGGATCAAGGAAAGTCAGCCCAAGAGATCATCTTCACTCAGGTTTAGCAAAGTGTTGGTCCACATTTTGTCTGCAGAAATGTTACATTCTCATACTGACTCTAGAAGCTAATACTGCCGCCTGTGCATTGAGTAGTACAAGACAGGTAGGTTCATGAACATCAAATACTCAGCTCAGCATAGCAAAAAACCATTTCCACTTCAGAAAGTCAAACAATATTTCCTGTACAGGGTAACCATGCAACTGTGGACATTTTGACCTACTGGGCTTGATGGACTTGGTAAGTGTTTTTGTGGTCTGGGAAGTACTGGTAGTTAAGGGGAGTTGTGAGGGGAAAGGCATCTTCACGTATACTTGGTGTTTCATATTCTGAAACACCTATTGTTCTGTTACAGGTAGAAGAATGATCTAGATGTTTCTTCAGCATGACTCAAGGATCTTTTTATATTTCAATTATTCAGGAAATTTGTTAGATGCTTTTCATAGGTTTTTGATTTGTGACTTCACTACACAGAGATGTGGCAGGTTTGGAACCCATCAGTCTGCCTCAGACGAAATATGGCTCCTCCTCATTATGAAGTAATTATTCTACAGTGCTTTTTCTATCCAGCCCTTAGTAACAGAACTATAACATAGAATAAGTCATCAGCTTGAATTTAAAGCACCCCACTGTCATCTAAGAGAAGCTCTGGCTTAAAAATGGAAGTTAAAAGACCTGTGAGAGCCCTCCAGCTAGCCTCTGAAACACTGTATACATTGTGGTCAGATACTAATTAAGCAGTAACTGAAGTACTAATTAAACAGTCACAGCTAGAGACTTTGACATTCAGTTTCATGTGTCTGTATTTTACTAGAACCATCATGGGTGGCAAAAACAAAGCTACTCATAGGACCAGAGATTAAATACTTTTAATTTCACTAGCTTATTGCATGTTGATTCAGCTGCAATGGTAGCCATTAAAAAGCTACTATTTAGTCCTGGTTAAGTCTCAGCAATAGTTTGTCTCTGAGGAATTGTAATGGGAGTGCTTCACTTCAGCTCTGTTCCTACCAAACGTGATACTACAGTGAAGAAATTACTTTCAAGGCTGATAGTTGGAGACAGAAGAAAAAGATCTACAAAGTTCCATCCAGACTGAGGAACATCTCACAGACAGTGAAGTATCTGAATTAGGCAGCAGTTGAATCCCAATGTACCATTTCCACTTATAAAAGCTGTCATGTCTGGCAGTAGAAGTTTTTTTAAAAAATTTATTTATTTATTTATTTATTTCCCTCAGGAGAGAGCCAGGAAACTCTGTGGGCTTAACCAGTTTAAACATAAATAGGGTGCTACCCACTGACTTTTATGGGGTTCATCCCTTGCATGCTCTAGATTAACCATTGATTCGTGGATTTCATGTGAGTTGAGATTTGATGAACCTGGCATGACTTCCAGACTGGAACTGAAATAAAGTGCTGATATTACTGAGGTTTGCATGGCACTTTTCAATGTGAGCTGTTACAAATCCATGAGAACTGCTGTAAAGAATTTCAAGAGACACAAAGAAAACTGTCTAATGAAAAAGAGCTTGTAAACAAAGCCAAGCCAAACAATCATAAAAACTCTGTGCATATTTTGTCTAGATACTTTCTGGTATTGTACATTTCCTGTTTTGACAATCATTTTAACTACTACCATACATCAGTCCAAGAATATGACAATACTAAAATAATCACTACAATATATCACTTTCATAGTCATTCATTTTACTGAAAAATGTTATTGCATTTTTTTTCAGATGGATTCCTCTTCTTTCCAGGAAAATATATTTTAATATGCCATCTTTGTCATGAGCCAAATCCTTTAGTCTTTACTCAGATAAAACTTCTAATTAGCTCTATGTTGGTTTTGGCTAAGAAGGCTGACAAGATTATTGCTTCTTTGCATGTAAAAAAAAAAAAAAAAGACTTCTAACTTCTAAGTGAGTGGAAGAAATTTAATGGGTGTGGAGAGAGACCTTGATAGAACATGGGATATAAATAAATTCAGATTGAAAATGAAGATACACCTACAGTACTTCTGTCATGTCTTATATCCACATCAAAATTACTCTAGAAAGTCAAGTGTTGGCAATTGACTAAAACTCAAGGAAAAACAGTAGGCAATATTGACAGTGGCTTGTGGAAAATTCTGATCCTTAGGATGGTAACATGCTAAGAAATACTCATACTAAACAACAAATAAGATGACTAACAATACAGAGTGCATATAAACAGGTGTAGAATTGAAAAACTGTAAAGCAGGTCTTTCACATTATGTATACAATCTCCAATTTCTAACTAAGAAGCTGAAAAAATAGAATAAATGGAAAACACAAAAAAGATCAAACTCATTATTAAAGTGAGCACTGACATAAAGATGTCAAATATAAATCTGACTGGAAATGAAAAAGGATGCACTGAACTACAAAAAAAAAAAAGTCTCAGTAGATTTCTGGTGGTCTGGAGGAAGTTCTCATGTTCTCATGTTCTTTTTAACTTCTTTAAAATAAGTTTTAAAGATTGGGGAAATTTGTGAATGTATTTTCACTGGAGTGCTTCTCCAAAAGTAATGCACGTGACATCAGAGATGGATGTAGGTAGAATGGCAGTAGAGGCAGAACTTTTCTGCCAATATTCTGTTAGATTTTGTTGCTGTGTGGCAGACAGCAGCAGAGGGCAGTCTGACAAAATAATGTCTGACATGGAAGTGAGTATGAAACAAAGATTTGTAATTGAATTTTTCCATATGCAAAAAATGACACCCATTGACATTCATTGACACTTGCTGAACATTTATAGAGACCAAACATCGGATGTGAGCACAATGAAATGGTGGGTGGTGCATTTCAGAAGTGGTGACAGCAACATGAAAGACAAGCCATGATTCAAAGGGTCATGCACAACTGTTACGCTGTGAAATGAAGGGCATCTCAATCAACTCATTCACACGAATCACCAGATTGTGAACAGGGAACTGTGTGCAGAGCTAAATATTGACTTCAGTATGTTGGAAATGATGGTGGTAGTGTTGGATTATCACAAAATTTGCACCTTCATGCATGTTTACGCAGGAACAGAAAGGAGACTGCATGCATGTTTGTCAGGAACTACTGAACAAATATGAAGCTGAAAATGGCAGTTTCCTGGATTGCACAATTACCAGTGACGAGACACAGTGCCACCACAAGCCAGAGTCAAAATGGCAGTCCATGGAGTTGGGACATGTGAATTCCCTATTGAAGAAAAAGTTCAAGATGCAGTCCTCCTCAGGAGAAGTGATGCACAATATCTTTTGGGATAAGAAAGAGGTGATCATTCTGGAACGACTTCCTGGAACTTGGGCAAAGCATCAACTCTGACTCAAAGTATCAACACAGTAACTAAGGCTTATCTTCCAGAATCAGGCCAGAGAAGAAGAAGACCTTTCTCTTGCAACAATAATGTGAGGCCCCATTGTAGTTAGAAGACTGTGGAGCATGCTGCCAATCTTGGCTGTACTGTCCTACTACACTTTCCGTATAGTCTGAATTTGGTACCTTCTGATTTCCATCTGTCTGATTCAAAGAAATTTAGACTGAGTGGGCAACATCTTCCTAACAGTGACACCATCATAACAGCTATGAGACAGTGGGTTAGCTCCAGAGATTTTTATTAGTGCATCATGCAGGCCTTTTTTCACTGGCAAAAATGCATTGTGAACAGTGGTGACTACATTGAAAAATAGTGTTTTGTACTGAGAATTTGCTATATCAAGTAGTGTTATTGTGCTCTTTGTATTTCTTGTAGTTTTCACGGAAATTAATGTGAGGCATTGCTTTTGGAGCAAGTAACATAATATTCATGAAATAGAAGACACAAAATAAAATGTTATAGTGAATTCATAGATGATTATTTAAAATTTACAATAATAGGTAATTAGATTCCAGTGGAAAAAATAATATTGCCATCTGTTGGTGAAAATTGAGAACGCCAAATAATTCCTAAGTATTTGCATATCCCCAGGTAAGGCCTTGGTCTTTGTAAAATGATTGATAGCTACTATGTAATTGCTGTTTTGATTTACCTGACTCCAAGTAGTACAGACACTACATATAGTAAACTGTGAAAAAGATTCGTGCTGCCATATTCTTTACTGCTATGGACAACATCACCAGAAATACTCATATACACCCAAAAATGGAAGAAATAAACAATTGTTAGCAGCTATTGTGTTATTGTGCAATGCATTAAATAGTAGCATTTCTCTGTTAGTTAATTAAAATGGAATGATTGTTTTTGAATTCACTGTCTTCTATCTGATTCGTCTTCTATCACACAGTTTTTCCTTTTATATATGGAGCACTCCTTCTCCTCCTCTTCATCTAGCCTTTTCTTCCTTGTGTTATACCCCCATTTCTCTTTTATGTATGTTTGTTATCTCTCCTTCTGTCATGTATTCACACTACCACCCATCTATACATAACCATATGTGCATTTCCCCCTTAAATCTCTCTACAAAATGAGCATTTACTTTATGATGCTCTGTCTTGAAAATTTGCCTTTCTGTTAAAGAAAAAACCTAACAGATGAAGTTGTTCTTCTCTTGTTTCCTTCTTCCTAGAATATCTCTTTACATCACTTAAACAAGTAGCAATGTCAAGAGATATACTTTTCTTTCTTTTTTTTGGTAGAATAGAATCTTCATAAAGTCTGTTCTACACATGGTAGTACATGGGTCAATACATAGCACTCTAGAGGAGTCAGCAAATCCATGGCCTGCCAAGCTCACTTTAAATTCCCACAACTCAGAGCAGTTAAGTTTTATCAAATCTGAAAAATGTGAAAGATTTTCTTCCTGTATCTGTTTTGTTTGTTTGTTCGTTTTTCCTGTGTGATTAAGTGCTACATATGTATTTCTAAAATGTGTTTTAACTACCTCTATGAACACTTTTGTTTTAATACGCATTTATAAAAGATCTTGTCTCAATTATGTGGACAATTTTTTATTAATGGTTGTCTCTCTGAAAAAGTATCATTCCTTTCAAACTCCTCCCTCTCTTCTTAAAGCATAAGGAAATGGAAATGTCTTCAGAGTACTGTGAAGTTCTACAAAGACAATTTTAATAAGTTCACAGCTGAAGGCACCTTCAGGGAAACACTGCTGCCAGTCCTCTCTCTCAGATTTACATGATATCAGCTCAAGTTCCTCAAATGCCTGAAGCTACTGTGAAAGTCTCATGTCATTTTGTTTTTTATAGGTCAAAAACATATCTTTAATTCTACATGAAAAATCAATAGGCAGACAGTGTAGCCTTGCAAGGACAACAGCCATGTTCTCCCACCAACACGTTTACTGAGAGGAATTTTTTAATTAATGTAGGCCTCTGGATAAAGGTATTTTATGGGTTCATTAAAAACAAACAAACAAACAACAACAAAAAATAAACACATGAAATAACATAGAAAGGTACAGAGCACTGTAACAAACTTTCTGTCTTTCTCAGGGCAGAAAAGACCTGAACTCAAGAGATTTGAATACAAAGAAATCCAATCTAACGCAGTGGTGGAGGAAATATTGTGGTCTAATAGAAAACAGTGAAGAAATTCCAATTTATCTTGTCAAATGCATAAATGAATAAAATAAACATTCTTCTCATGAGCCTGACTCCATCCAGACTGTAGGCAAGACACCTCACATTCCTAAACTTCAGTACAGAGGATTAGAATTTTTAAATCTCTCTGTTTCACAACAAAATTATCCTCATCTGCAAGAACACAAAGCTCTCTTTATCATAAAATTTTCAAAAAATATTTGCAGAATATACTGTCTAAGCTGTCCCATGAAAGAAAGAGCTAATTTGTAGGCAAGATGGAAAAAGAAACATCGCCACAGTTTTATGCTGATCTTTTATCCTTAATGTCATTTACACTGATATTACCCCTGATGTTATTTAGAATTGTAGAATGGTTTGGTTTGGAAGAGACCTTTAAGATTGTGTAATTGCAACCACTCTGCTATAGGTTAGACCACGTTGCTCAAAACCTCACCCAGCCTGGCCTTGAATGCTTCCAGGGAGGGGGCATCTGCAACCTCTCTAGGCAACTTGTTCCAGTGTCTCACCACCCTCACAATAAATAATTTCTTCCCAGTATCTACCTGGTTAGCATCACTTCCCACTAGTGTGCCAACTGCACTACTTGGCTTGATATCATCTTTTAACTTGGTGAGTGTGCTTGATCCCACCTTACATGCCACCTACAAAGATGTTAAATAACACTGGTCACAGCACAGAGATTTATGCAAGTCTAAATGGCAAGAAGAAGAAACTTTCTCTTCTCTACCTTTCAAAAAGCACACAGTTACACTGAATAGAGAGGAGAAGTGGGACAAAGCAAAGAGAAATGTTATCAGGTGGGTATAAAGAAGTATTTGAGCAAATCTCAAGACTAATGCAACCTAGATTTCCCTAGTTCTCTGTGAATCTGGGAAGAGTTCCAAAAATGCTCCAAACCTTGTCTCTACTCCCAACCCGCTTTGGACTAACTGCATAAATGGCCAGTTCACCTGTGTATTCCAGCTTAAAATCAGATGGAAAGTTTCTTTCAACAGAAAATATTCTGTAATTCCAGTTCCCAATACTTCAAAGCTCAAAACTTGAGATTTTTTTTTATCATAGATAGTATTTCATGCTTTTAAACTGATGTTGTCCTTTAACAAACAAACAAACAAAAACAACTTAGTTTTGTCAAGTTAATGAAAGATAAATGTGAAAAAATGTAAAGGCAGGTATTTTGTTTCTGCTGTTAACTGTCACTACCATTCTGCTAGTTATATCCAGTGTGCATGTCTGTGTAGAGAAGTGAGAGTGAAGCCAGATTTATGTGGATCTCAGTGAGATGCTACAGTCACAAATGCTTTAAAATTGTCCAAGCATTCAGACATCTTAGTCTAAAAAGGAAGAACATACTCTCAATACACTCCTTACTTCACATCTCAGGGGAAGAAATGGTACTGTTTCCAGCAGGCTTAGATCACTGGAGAAATCTTTTGTTGTTGCTGTTCATTGCAAACAAAGCACTGAAGGCCATGTCATTATTAGCTTCCACATTCTTCTCAGCCTCCAAGCTTGAGAGTTTTTATAACACAGGTCTGACGCTTACTGTCTTGAGCCTTAAGAGGGACGAGCAAAATCAAACAGATATGGGACTGAGAGCTTGGAAGGGAGAAACTATGATTCCCTTTCTCCCTTCTTCACATCTGTCCTTGGCAGCTTTTCATTGGCCGATTAAGTAAATAACACACATTGTGAGAAGCAGGGTAAGTGAAAAGGGAAGGGCACAGCATAGTCCGTATCTATGGAATATATCACAAAAGTAAATTTACATGAGGCTTTTTGATTCAAGCAACAATTAGTTTTCTCCATTCTTTTATTCAGGTGAGTAGATGAGAAGGAACTGGGACCACAAGTAACAAATGTGTATAGCAAACTATGCTGACAAAGAACAGCAACATTTATCGCTTTAAAAGAAATGCCTCCAGATCCTCAGATATCTAGCTTCGGTTTCCTAGGGTTTCATATTCTCTCTATTTTAAAACAGAGAGAGAATTCCTCTTTCAAGATAGAGGATGCAGTTTCTACAGATTCTCCTGTGAGGAAAGAAAAAAAAACCACCAAACAACAACAGCAAGAACAGCAAAAAATGTTCCAAGAACCAAAACAAAATGAATGAAAAACAAAAGAAAAACAAAGCACAATACCATCAATGAATGCTTTGCATTAATGATCACATGAAATACACTTAATGCTTGTTTTAGGAAAAAGGCAAGGCAAAATAAATAATAAAAAAAAAGAATTCACAATATCACAAAAATATTCCTGTTCGAATTAAATTCTGGATTATTTCTTAATTATTTCAGAAGAAACAAAAGAACTATTAAAACCAACTTAATTTGCTTCAACTAGGAATATATCAAATGAATATCTTCCTGATTGAAGGACTAGAACTAATTCAAAAGACTAGTGTATACAGCATAAAATGAGCTGTGACCAGCTCTGAAAATTTTTGTGCTTCAACAGACTGTCCGTCTTTCCTGTGTGCATTCCAAGTACATCTTCAGAAATGTTGATGGTACTATTATAGATAGAGGCACCCTGCTTAGTGCAGCTGGTATTGAGTGCCTCACTTTTTAATAGAGGCAGCTAGACAAGACCCCTAGATTACACATCGACCCCTATAACTTGAAACTCTAAGGAGAAAGCTGACCAGACAAGCAGTTATGATGATCTATTCAAAGTGGTTGAATACTCTTTTTTTTTTTTTTTTTTTTTTTTTTTTTTTTTTTTTTTGTATAGAATAAATGTATGTGAAAGAACCTTTGCTGTCAGTCCTATAGAGCTTGTTGTCATCTGCCTCCTCTTTCCTCTCTATATTTCCATTAAAAGATGAATGGAGGTGAAAAAAATAAGAAAGAAAAAGAGCTTCTTCTTAGTTTATTTCAGGAGATTTGAGGGGGAAAAATCAAATACATGTACACCGATTGAATGTTGCTACAGGGCTTGTATATGTCAGTGTGATGCATTCGTCTGCAGAACTTGAGAACTTCACCCATGATAGTTGCTTGACACAAAGTGGGTTGAGAGGAGTGTCCCTGAGAGAGATCAAGTCCACTTCACACTCAGAAAGCCTTTTTTTTTTTTTTGCTCTGTTCTCTGAACTCCTCCTTCTATTATACTTCAGTAGATTTTTTCCTGTTTTGCACTGTATAAATGATGATGAATGCAGACGAGCTGTTACTAAATCAATAAAAGAAACTAGCATTTCACAGATACTTTTAATTGGTACCAAATGCACTGATAATATTTTTGACAAGACTTTGGATATATCAGATTACTTCCAGAACTTTGTTAGCTGCCATAGCTGGAGTGGATATTTTTGTTCTTTTTTTTTTTTTCTTTTTTTTTTTTCCTTTTTTTTTTCTTTTTTTTTTTTTAATACTTATGACAGAATATGCAACATTTCCAGGTTTGTTTGTTTTGTTTGTTGTTTCATATTATTTCTATTTTTTGCTTAAATTTCTTTCAGTAAAGTCTTTATTTAGTCATAATCTTATATCTGTTTGCTTCAGAATTAAATAGATACACTATTTTGTATCAGAATAGACATCAATGTAATGTTTCAACATAATTTTTTTACCTTGAAAAATAAAATCTGCAAGAATTATGTATAGAATCAAAACCAACCACCCAATCAGAAGGATATTTTTCATCCAATACATAAATAGGAAAATAAAATCTAAAATCTAAATAATGTTTGCCAAATGATTACAATTAGGCAGGTATGAATTAGGTACACAAATATGTTAACTAGAACTGATTTGTTCTAATAATAAAGCTACTCATTAATCATACATTAACAAAAATATTAGCTGCAGTATTGAACTAGAGAGTCTTTCATCTCTCTGAAGAAAAATTGAAATTAATTTATTAATCCTGTAACATTTCTAACTATAAACAACTCATATGCTGGAACACAAGGCTTAAATTTAGTATTAATGAAATTTCATAAAATTCTATTTCCTTCTGGCCTATTAGTCTTTTTGCCAGTCTAATTATGACATTTAGTCTATATGATCATTATTAATCACTACCCTTTATACCTTTCTCTATAAATTCGTACGGCTAGTTCACATTTATGAAAAAAAAAATTCTGAACTTGGCTACAATACACAACTACAACTACACTTATCTTAGAAAATCTATTTTAAGAACCCAATTATGGGACAATTCAGAAAGAGATTCTACTCATAAATTTAGCAGCCAAAGCCATCAACCCCTATATATCTTATACGGTCCATTGGATGATGGTTAAAAAATAAAGTGATGTCAGGGAGGGTATGACACATTGAACTGAGGACTTAAATCACTTTGGCTCTTCTGCACCTTTGTTGTCTGAACTGAACTTGGATAAGCTGTCTGTTCAGGACTTACAGTCAATTATCACTGATAATTTTTCAGCTGCCAAATGACAAAGTAGTACATACTGTAACTATTGAAACTAAACTGAAGTGTCATAATTGGCATAAATAATCATTTTGCCTTTGTAAAGACCTGTCTGAATAGTGTACTGCGGTATTAAATGATTCAGAATTAAGCTATAGCATATTAAATATCAACAAGAAGTGCATGGGTGAAAAATCTGATTTTTTTTTTCAAGAGCCAAAATTACACTTTGTTACTGCAAGTGTTCATGTTGTCTTATCTTCACATCATGAAATACAGGATGTCATAGTAAGAAACAATGACTTTATTAAAAAAGTGAAAGACACAAGAAATTCTGATACACACAGATTTAAAGTTGTTCCTTTATTAAACATGGAGGGATGAGAAAGAAAATGGCTGGTGGTACCTTCTTTTTTTTCTCCCTTGCCCCAAAATATCAAGTTCTACATTGGATCCCACACAGAAGTTAAACAGCATCATCTGAGATAAACAACAATTCAAAATTGTTTTTATTCAGACTATTTCTCAGGTCTTAGCCCATGTTTGAATCATATTGGTTGTTGAGTTTTGTGTTTTGTTTTATTTTCCTGTTAGCAAGTGTGAGATGTTTCATAGTCTATGAAGACTTATTGTCCCTTTTTCTCTTTTTGGGCTAGAAGTTCTATTAACCCAAATTTTGAGATTATTAATCACATATTCCTCAAAGAGCTGACCGTTTCAGATCTAGTTAGTTCTGGACACTGAAGAAAAGTTACAACAAAAATCAGTATTTCTCATTCCTCTCATTTCTTTTCAACATAAAAACAAAGTCTCCTACAGAAGGAAAAAAAAACATGTCTCTTATTTCAAGTGGGTGATGTGGTGAGACCACCAGAACCAGAAAACAAGACATGACAATGCATCAGATTTACAAGTGGAAGGATCAAGAGTCTGTAGCGACAACACTAAAGACTCTAACAGTGAAATGGAGACAGAGATGTAGCCAGACAATTTATTCAAATCATTGATATACAGCAGGAAGAAAAATGAGTGAGAGTAATGCCTGTACTTCCTCCAGATTGTATTGTTTAAAGATGCAAGAAATGCTGAAATACTTGGAAGGAAGAGAAAGTAGGCCTCTTTTCCTCACATCTTGAAGACTCTCAGAGTAATTTGACTCCTGTTTTTCTGCCTTGGAAATTCATTTTTTCTACAGCTCATTATTTTACATAATTCATATTTTTCATAATTCATGAAAAAGAAGAAAACAAATTATAATCTTTTGTCTTTACTGCTACTACAGTTTTCATAGGTGGCTTGGGGATTCTGCAGAAATGAAGAAGAAAAACAGTCCCTGCCCCAGAGAGCTTACTCATAGTAGAAGAGACAGGACAGTTAAAAATATGATCTAAGCATGTAAATATAAGAAACTTCAAGTGAATAACAACAGTGCATTACTAAGTTAACGTCAGTGACAAAAAAAATTGCATACATTTATATAAAACATCAGATGTAGATAAATTGAACTTGTAAACATTATTAGGCTGTGAAATAATTACGTTGTCTCTGATATCAGATTTTAATAAATATATAAAATGAGTTTGTTTTGGGTAAAGTGCACTAGTTTAGCACTTCTACTGATGAATCTGTTACAACTAATGAATCAGTACATCAAAACTTGGGAAAAAAATTGAACCGTTTTCTTTCTTATTTTCCCATTCCTTTCTTTCCCTCAAAAGACCAAACTCTTTCAGCTCCTCCTTTACACATTTGCATTGACTGTTTAAATACTATGGCTTAACATATTCATACT
>JAOWBP010006560.1:0-7500 GCA_028571105.1 Tragopan temminckii | reverse complement strand
AACAATTAACATGGTTCTTAAATATTTATACAGAAAAAATCGAGATTTTAAACAGGTTTGAAATAAAGAAGATTGTTATGTACCACTGTAGAATACAAAGCAGAAAGAATACAAACCCTTTAATAACCATCACTAAATTTACTTGACCTACCTTATCTGTAGGAAAATGCTAAGTCCCCCGAGAGCCCTTGACTAATTTTCCTAGTAAATTCTTCAACGACACATAAACAATCAAGGTTTCTTTCACAATTCACTCATTTTACAAATACTATATCATTTTCAACCTTTAGAGATTATACTAAAACTCCCCTAAAGCTTAGCATATTGACTAAAGAAGAATTTGTACTTTAAAACAGGACCATCTGCATTTCATTAACAGCTTAACCACCATCTTGTCTACAGATAAATACAGCATTATTAAATCTGTTTTTCAGAAAGTAGTTATTACTCTGAGTTCTTAAGTTGCATCAAATTATATTCTTATAATATTCCAAAGCTGTAATTTAAAGAGTCTGAAAAAATAAAGGGAAAGAACATAAGTATCTTTCAGAGACAAGTTATTGATGCAGCTTATAATAATGAGGCATAGTTTGTACCTACTTTGCAAAATTTCATTACAGGAAAGAATTGCTCCAATTTTATACAAAAAAACCCCAACCCATTCAAAATGACAAAACGTGTTTGGATAGAAATTTAAAAAATTCAAGGACGTTTGAACGTTAGCTGTCATTATGGTCCAGTTCACTGTTTATTTCTTTGGTATGCATCTCCTGACCTGTATATAAAATTCATAGTTTCAGAAGTGACATGTGCAAGCCTTGGACAACTGGGGAAAAGGCATATTTCCTGACCTTGTAACCATAGCAACCACTTGCTGATTGGTAGCAGGCAGCCTTTCCATCCTTTACCACTGAAGGCAAGTATGTGAGATTGCTGGCTTTGTTTGTGGCTCTTGCTTTATTTACATGCAAACATGAATGTCAGCCTTAAAAACCCTTTTTTTTTGTTTGATCATTTGTATGTTTTGGTTGAACTTTATGTTAGGAGAGCAGAAAATGAAAGACTCTGTTGCATAGTTTTGTAATCGATTTATTTCAAATATTAAAGCGATAAGTGATTCCACTTTAACACATACATGCACACTTTGAACAAAGTTAGCAAGTTCAATGAATTTCTGCCATTTGCTCCACTAATGTGTACTTATAGCAGATGAAAATATTTAATAATTGATTTCAGATTACTGAAAAAAAAAGACCATATTTATTAAATGCACTTCAATAGGTAACTACTCATGAAATATCATTTCATTCTTTTTCTGCCTTTTTTCTTCTCCTTGTCATTAAGGAATAGATTGAAGAAAATGTTAATTATAAAATACATACATGTGGACATTGTATGATTCGAGGGCTAAGATTAGCATCATATTAAGTGGGTTGGAGATTCTCTATTTAACTGAATTCTTTGTTAATATTAACCAAAAGCACTGCCCCAAAGCTCCAACAATGATTAGTTTTCCCTATTGAAAAAAAAATAATCCAGTGTAATTCAGCTTGATATATAATCTGTTCAAGACTGGCACAGACTAAGCATGCATGGACACACTTTCTTCTTATCCCGAAAGAGGCTCTATTTCCAGGTCAGGACTGTTGATAGTGATAGGGAGGTAAAAGGGAAGACTGCTTAGCCAATGTTTTTCTTGCACTATACTATTGTGTTCACTGAAGAAAGAAATTGTTTTATGATGTTTCATTTTACTATCCAAGAAAAAAAGGATAATTAAATTTCGTTTATTTTATAGTTTTACTTCAATAAGTAACATTAGCACAATTAAGTATTTATTTTTACATGATTTTTTTGCACTTACATAGCATTTTTTACAGGTATCTTAAAACCACATTAATAATTACCTTAAGATTGTTTGCAATATTTTGTATTCTTTGTATTCATGGTTGCCCCTTTTAGCATTTCTTCTCAGAAATAATTTCAGAAATCATTATTCATAATTAACAACATATTAGTAGTGATATTCATGCCATCAGAACATTAAGATCACTATTACAGAATTACTAGAAGGTAAGAATAGTTTATCTCATGCACATGTATCGCTACAGAATGGTCAAAAGTTTGCATGACTTAATAGGTTTTCCATTTTTATCTAACATGATTATACATGCATACAATTAAAAAGAAATGCGAACATTACTTCACTTTTTTTGCATACATATGGATACGTATATATGCATTTTACATTCATGCATTGTGCAGTTCATTTGTATACATGTGTTAATAATGCTAGACAGAACAAGTTATGGCTATTCCTTTTTCCAAAATGTTCAGGGATTCAATCTGCAAATCAGATTTCTAAGGAGCGTTAATACATCCACTGTTTTCATGCATACATTTATCGTTCATTTCTGCAAATATATGTTAGCTTTCTTACAGTAGTCAAATTTAAGTCAATGGATATTTTGTCAATTTCAATTATTCATTTGAATACGCCTTTCTGAAATCAGACCTTTACATTTGAAATGAGAAATTTTAACTTTCATTTTGCAATCAACTCTAATGTAAAAAGATTCATTTCAAGTATACTAGACTCTCTCTGGGACCTATTTAAAAATCCTCCTATTTAAACTCATCCTTACTTATTTTCTTTCACGTGTAAAGGTCAGATTCTACTGCACTTAAAAAAAACGCTCCCCAAAGAAGCCAAGCTCAAGGAAAATATCATTGAATTCTTAAATAGATTAGTTTGTAGCATATTTTATATTTTAAATAATTAAATTATTTTAATAACATTTTATCAAAGTGTATAATGATTTACTCTGACCTGGCACAGACATACAAGCTGAGGAAAAAAATCTCTTCCAAGTTGTTAAATTACAACTCCCCAGTAGAATGTAAGTGAGGAGAAAAAAAAAAGCTTTGTTAATTTTTCAATCCTTTCTTAACATAAACATTGAAAATCACAGGATTTTGAAAGGACAAGTAGCTTAGGTTAGTGAAAGATTTTTCTTTTTTTACATAATGGTCATACTCAGAAGCGATTTGCTTTTACTAGAATGCTGTAAAGTTCTCTCTTAGCCCTGACGTACTGTATAAAACATTTCTTAACTCATTAATGTCAAATATAAATTAGTTTTATATTCGAATTTTAACAAATCAGACTCTACGGGCAACATAAAAAGCTAGACCATTGTCAGAAATAGTGTAAAGCCAAATGCAAATTTAAACCAGGTGTCATTTATCATAAAAGATATACACACATACACACAAGAAAGATGCATTACACTTTCTTGGATATCCTGAAAATATTGCTGAATAGTACACAACACTAGCTGGAATTTTTTAAATAAACAAACAAACAAAAAAAAAACAACACACGAACCCAACAGTTTTAATTGGACCAATGCAAAATGATTGCACGCTTGTTATTAAAATACTTTGCTTGCATATGACAATTCTGGACTATGACTAATACTCAGTACTGGAGTGTCCTGAATATGATTTCTCCCCATGTATATTCTTTGAATATCTGAGCAAGCATGTTGTATTGTATTAATATCATAATTCAAAAGGAAATTTATTAAACCTCTCCCTTCCAGTATTCCCATCATAGCTAAGAGTTGCAAATTCTATATGGCAGAGCCTAGACAGTAATATCAAATTTTAATAACAATTTCTCTTCTTCAGTCACTGCTATACTGAAGAAAAGCATAAATTGCTGTGACTGACCGTTAGTTGTTAGAGAAGCAATCTGACTTCTCCACACCCTTATTTCAGTGTATCTGCTCTGTCCCTCAGCTGTATTAATGATAGCGTGAAAGGTCACATGATAAACGAGTGACAAAAATATCAAAACATATTAGCCTGTAGCTTTGTTATCAGTGTATGGCAGAGATGACAGAAAATTGTATTTTTCCCCTGAATAATTTTGTGTTACATTTTGCTGGCTAGGCAGAGTGAATTAGGGAGAAATTTCTGCCTCTGACTGTTTGTCTCTCTTTCTGACATACTTGAAGTAATAATATACATTAATAATAGGGAGTAGGCAGAGGGAAGAGGTAAGAATTCAGGAGCAGACTGTCTATTTCAATTCTACAAGGTGCTATCCTTGTTTCTTTCACAATACAAATTTTGTTGAAAAATATGCACAGCATTGAATGTTATTAACGGTACGGATAATGATCTGCTGTATATTAGGAGTAGAGCCACTGAAAGACACATGAAAAAGAGAAATAGAAAAATAATGCAAGGAGGTTGTATATACACCCAGTCCTACTTCTCACTACTATAAATTCACATGCTCACTAATTAAATAAAGGCAAGCACCAACAATGCTTGATCCAGCTCATTGTGATGGAGTCCTAGTAATTATGAATTAGAGACAGATATTCTTCCTGCTGGTTTAAAGGCTGGCAGGAGTTGCAGACCCTGGGGAGATGAGGTTAGCAATCTTTGAAAGAGAAAATAGAAATTGGCGGGAGCTTAATATCTTATGGCCTATCAGTCTCTATGGTCAGGAGTTAAAGTATACCATATCCAAGCTTCCCTTTGCTGCTGGCAAACAGCATCAGTGGCAACTCAGTGCTTAAGCTCCCAGCAGATCAAAAGATGTTGAATAGAAGTATTCTGAAGGGTAAGAAGAGAGGATATAAGCCAAACATGAAAAGTTATATAATTAAAACCTTAATAAACTGATAGCATGTACATATAGATGGAGTGTTACTGATCTTGCAAAATATGTGAAATATGAATAAAGATGAGAGTGCATTGCTTTCAATTAGTAAGCTGCACTGGGAAAAGGGAGAAAGCTTCTGAATCTTTACCAGAATTTAAAAATGATCTTTAAAAACTTTCTAAAATGCTTGATTAACTTTTTATATCCACTATTATTCTTTTTCATTCACCTCCTTGCTTCCTATTTCCATCTGAGAAGTGCAGAAAAACTTCAGGGAAAAAAATAAAAAGAAAAGAAAAAGTTCTTGCAGTATTTATGATCTGTGTCAGAGAAGAAAATATCAGAAATCTCTTGTGAGGACATTGTTCTCATGAGATTTCCACCGAATTGTATAGACCAACACAATCTGAATAGTTTGAATCTATTCTCAGTATCCAAACCTTTTGAGATATATATCTTAGCACACAAATGCCTTTTTATATCATGAAGAAGCTGTGAGTGAATGCAACCTTCACAAGTTGTGAGTAAGGAGATAATATAGTCTGGAATTCTATCTAAATTGTCAAATTTATCAGTTAATCTCTCTCTCTCTTATTTTTTCTTATTTTTTTTTAAGTGATTACATACATATGTGCATATATTTATTTAAGTGTATATATATGCATATGCATACAAATCTGGAAAGAAACCACTGATAACATATGCATTCAAAGATAAGTGTGTATTAGTCAAGGCACTGTACAAACAGATAAGAAGAATCAACCTTTGCCCTGAAGAATTTACAGCCTAATAATTCTTACTTGTGGTTTCAGTATTCTCTCTCATATTTTATATTCCAGAAAGTGACTACTTTGTGTGTAACAAAACAACAACAAAAAAAGGAAAATAGACCATAACAGAAAAAAAAATCATACCCGTTTCTACATTAATGCTTTTCAGTGAGTGCCTGAGTTTCTTTTTCCTTACTTCTTTTTCTTTTGACATTTTTCATACTCAAAAATTCATATTCATTGTTCCACTATTCATCTAGGTTCTATACTCACAGATACTCCAAAGTTGGAGTTTTCTTTGTGATAATTTAGTAAGTCTATGTTTAACATCTGCGCATATGTCTACTGTCTTTCTCCAATTTTGCTCTCCAATTACTCTTTCTACAGAGTAATGATGGTATGATATATTTAAAAACCTAAAATATTTTATTTCTGTACTAGAAATATTTCACCTTTCTACACATCCCAAGTATCTGTCTCTCTCTCCCTATATATATATATATATATATATATATGTATATTTCTGATTTGTATTAATTACCTGTGTTCAAGCATATCCAAAATTAATATTGCTGATGCCCTCTGTTTCAAAATTTATGGTTTCACAAAATATGGTTTTATAGTGCAAACAAAGCTCAAATCTAATGAAAGAATTTTCCTTTTATTTTTTTTGTTTAATTCACCACTTTCTGTTTTGTGTTTTGAACTGGAGTTCTTCAGCATTCTCAGGCAACATCTATATAAAATACAGTATGATACACTTCTTGCACTACTACACTAATTTTCATTCTCAACTTCACACAATAGCTTTCACATTGTCTTGTATCTAAAATTAGATACTTAGCTTTTACTAGAAAATTACTTAACTAGTTACTCAAAAATATATATATAAAAATAATTATGAGAAAGGACCTGATTCTGCCCTCCTGAGGTACATACTCCATACTGGCAGAAATGACATGACATGTGGGAGCTGAAGTAGTGCTTATGGAATAGGCATCGGCACAAGAGACTGAAGACCTGGGATTCAACAAGTACATAATCTGAGAATATAATTATCTATTTCTAGGCTGTTTTGTAAATGGAGAAAATGATACTTTCAGGCTGCTATCCACCACATCCCTATTGTAAATATCTAAACTATGTGAGACAAATCACACCCCTAAAAATTTCTGTTATTGTCAGGTCCTTACAGGGGATAAAAATCTGAGATTTAATATAAGATGAAATAAATACTTAGATTATGTCATTTTTGTTTGCTATTAGTTTCCTCATATTTGTGATGAGAACAAAACCAAAGAAAACTCTCAATACTGAAACTTAACCTTTTTTCCTAGCAGTTTGAAGAAAATGTTCAAGTCATATTCATCAAATAAATTTCTCTCTTAAATTGCTTCTATCAATGAATCCTGAGACGTTGTCAAGTTTTCTTGTTCATACATTTGGCTAATCAAAAACTGAATTACTGTTGAACGAACACACGTTATGAAACCCACTATTCCTTAGTTGAATTAAATTGCCAGAAAAAAACTATATATTTTCTAAGCAAATAATTTTGAACTTGATATCTCAGTCTTCTTACTGACAGTGTTTCTCAGCAAAAGTAGTTTTTATTGTAGCAGAAGTAAATTAAGCCGCTTGTGTGATCACATGACCTCATAGTGAGCTGGAAGCCTAACCAACCCTCAAGGACTTTAAATAAGTTCCAAATGCTTCTTCTCTCACATATATCCTTTGACCTCACTCTCCAGGCCACTGAAAAACTGACATGTATTACCACTTTTTACTTAGAGAAATGCTGAATTATGTTTAAATGCTTTATTAACACATTTTGTGTCCTCCTTAGAAATATATTTTGTCTAAAACATGATGTTTGCTATCAACATTATTATATATAGTAATACATATACATATCTTCTTTTATGAATATTTTTGAATTTTCAGTACTAATCTCATGTAGGAATAATCCATGTTTGCTGTCTAGATTCTTTTCTTTTCTTTTCTTTTCTTTTCTTTTCTTTTCTTTTCTTTTCTTTTCTTTTCTTTTCT
>JAOWBP010006427.1:0-25781 GCA_028571105.1 Tragopan temminckii | reverse complement strand
CCATGTCCTGCCCTCCCTGCCCGCTTCCCCTGAGTCCTCCTTTTTCTCTCCCCAGCCTCGTGGTGGATCATGAACAACAACTGACTTGAGAAGCCGCTCCGGATGCCGCTGGCACGCAGAAGGACGTGAAGCCCCTGCACTGCCACCGCCTGCGCTCACGTTTGTCACCTCTGCTCCCCCTCCTGCAGCCCCGGGGCTGCTTGCCTGGTGGCCCCAGCCTTGTTTCACCATTTTGCTCTTTTTGTGTGATTCATTTATTAATTTATTTACTCCTGTTGGAGCGGGTGAGCGTGGCACCGGGTCTCCGTGGTGCCACCTCCCTCGAGTGCAGCTCATGGCTCTATGCTGCTACTGAGTGAACATAAACAGAACTGGCACCAGCAGAGTGCTGGCATGGAGAGCGTGTGGCTGTCACTGCATGCTGTGGGTCGGGAATGGCAGGGTGAGGAGCCAGGACAGTACAGTGGCTGTAACAGCACAACGATGGCTGTGTCCTCATGCTGCCTTCACCGCAGCAGAGCCAGCAGAAACCGAACTGCTGGGAGCAGTGTGAAGTGAGAGCCAGCATGGGCACATGGGCAGGGTGCTGTGCCATGGCCCTGTAGGGGAAGGGAGGATGTCACCTGCCATACAGCTGTCCAGCACCAGCAGCGCGGTGCTCAGCACCATACCTCGCCTGCCCCTCACCTCTTTTCCCTGCTGGCTTAGAGCAGAGATGTTAATTTGAGTGGTTCAACTTCATTCCCCATGTGTAGTCATTAAAATGCCATCAGCCTGCGCAAGAATGGGGCACATCCTGTGCAGGGCCGTGGGGCACAGAGAGGCAGGGCAGGGGTGGGGGGTGCAGGAGAGGGCTCTGCTCACCCCAGCCATGGAGGTGGGGAATGGCACCCACAAGAGGGCAAAATGCTGGGGGCTGCAGCTTGGCCACAGCTGCTGAGCAGTGCTGGGGGGCAGCTGGGGCTGACCTGCAGCCAGCAGCTCCCAGGACAGCCACAAACACTTTCCTCAGCCCCAAGCAGTGCCTGACCTCCAGTCCTGCACGGCCACAGCCCCTAAACCATGGATTCTGTCCCCTTGTTTCTGCCCGCAGCGGCAGAGAGGGGAAGGCACTGTGTGATGAGTAGAGTCTTTTTATTGACTACTTTTGTGTAGAACAAACTAAATACATCTGTAACAGTTTGGGTTCCTTTATACAGTACATTAAATAAGTTATGCACAGGAATGAAGTAACAAATCCCTATTACAGAATTAAATGTAAAAAAAAAAAAAAAAAAAAAAGGAAAAATAGAAAACTCAGTCCCACAAATCTGCCCATGTCCAAAGTTCACATGTATCATTACGTGTTTAAAAAAAAATAATTCTAATCATGACTGTTAGTATTGTACTCATTTACAGTGGGGTTAATTTTAATACACAGCCACCAAAGTTGCATGAGGACGATGGAAGACGATCTATGTACACACGCAGGCAGCACTCGGTCCTTACACTGCAGGCCATGGGCTGACCCCAGCTGCTTCATGAGAACCGGGAGACTTTGGGGCTTTATTTTGCAAGATAAAACCCGGCAGGGCTGAGCTGCAGAGCAGCTCCCACAGCAGCGTCCCCTACAGGCTGTGGTTGCTGCTCATCCCCAGCGCACCGCCGGCTGCACCACTGCGAGCTCTGGGGCCGCTCCTTGCATCTCCATGATTCGCCTCCAATGGAAAAAGTGATCAAAAATAATTTGGGAATTACTTGCCTCATTGGGCTCCAACCCAGCGAGCACACGAAACCAGTCACGGAAACACAGCTTTGCTGAACAGATGCTTTCCTCAATCCCATTTGTGCGCAGCACAGCACGAGCTCAGCGCGGGTGCACCCCGGATCCTCCCATTCCTGCGCTGCTGACAGCACGGTGCTGGAGCACAGCCCTGTGCCCCCAGCCCAGAGCAGCTTCTCCACACGCAGCGCCGGGCCCCGTGGCTTCAGGCTGGGCTCTGGGGCAGGAGCTGTGTGGTAAGAGCGGGCTGCGACAGCACCCAGCACTCACATTGCAACCTCTGTGGTTGAAAGCGGCAGAAACTCCCAAACCAACAACTTCCATGCAACAAAACAACGCTTCCTGCATAGCAAATATCTGCACCCAGATGGAAAGGGCAATAATCACCTGTGAGGGATTCAGATTTGGTCTGCAGGCATTCAGACCCAACACTGCTGCCTGGCCTGGCACAGAGGGACTCAGCACAGCCCCTGGAGTGGAGCTGTGCCCCCATTGCTGCCCCCACCCTCGGGGTGATCCTGTCCTTATCACTGCATGGCAGGATAGGATGCACCTGCTGAGACAGCAGCTCCAGTGGGGCAGAGCAGCACGCGCTGGGAGCAGGGTAACAACACACAGATGCACCTGGGGCTGAATACAGAGGGCTTTGGACACCCCAAGGAAGGAGCTCAGGTGTCTGAGCCAAGGAACGGGGCTCCGTGTGCTCAGCACTCCTGCCTGCAGCCCCGACTCCGTCGCAGCGATGGGTGAGGAGGTGCCGCGGGTGCGTGGGCTGCAGCTCTCTGCGCACTGAGGCAGGAGGGGCGACAAAGCTTCCAACAGAGGTGGCCTGGGTTTGTCCAACGCGTCAACTGATACGAGATCCTGTGGGTTTTATTTTTCCAACTTCAAAAAACCAAACCACCACCAGGACAATGAATGAAACGGGCCGAACCCAAACTTCCCCTTTAGAGTCCGTTCGTGTCTATCGCTGTCACGGATGCGGGCGTGGAGGAGCGGGAGGTGGCTGCCGAGCTCTTCTCCATGCTGGGGCTGGGCACGCCGTCCATGCCCTTGGCCGAGCGCCCTGCAGGCAGCGCCAGCCCCTTGCTGTGGCCATGCAGGCTCTGCCCGCAGATGCGGTGGTGCCGCTCCCAGTCCTTGTGCTGGCAGAAGGAGCCGCAGTAGCGCGCGATGTTGCAGCCGCTGCACGTCTCGCTGGCCTTGCGGCCGCAGTTCCAGCAGCTCTGAAAGGAAACAGACGTCGTGCTTTGAAACGGGTCTTGCAAACAAAGCTGCAGGAACGTAACAGAGCTGCTGCCCCAACAGTGCTGGAGGGAACCTCACCCCCGCCGGCCCCCATTTGCTCGCACTGAAATGGGTCCTGCCCTCCCACAGACCTCTGCCAAGCCCAGAGGAGCCGGGCTGCCCTGCTCCCACTCTCTGTCCAGATCCACCCAAACGCACGCAGGAAGCAGCAGGCAAGGACTGACACACACACACACTGCTGGCTGGTTTTTCTATTTCCGGCTGTAAGCAGCTCTGTTCTGTTTTCAATCCCAGCGTGCTGCACCACCACCAACTGCTCTGCCCCTGGGTGGAAGCACAGCTGTGAGTGGGACAAGGAGCACAGCACAGCCCCTGGCCTGCAGCCCACAGCCAGCTCAGTGAGAGCACGGGGCCAATGCTTGAGCTGCAGCCACAGCTGCTTCAAGGGAGTGGGGGAGCAGCTGAGCTGCAGCTGGGCTCGTGTGACGGTGAACGCCCACCCAGAGGGTGAGTGCAGCTGCCACCAGCACTCAGTGCTGCGGGCAGGAGTAGGAGGCTGCAGGGTGGGCAGGCAGCACACGGGGCTGCACTGGGACAACCTGCAGACTGCTAGCAGCAAGCCCCCAGCAGCACCAGGAAAGCTGTGTCACTGCTTTAAGCTGCTTACATTTCAACCACTGCTGTTAAATCATGCTCCCGAGGTCACGCAGTGTGCCAGGATGCACGCCAGCTTGTAAAACCCCCAGAGAAGAGTCCCCAGTGATCAATCAGGGATGCTATCAGCTCCCAAGGCCCCGCTCTGCTCTCACTGCTCTATGCAGCAGTATAGGGCGAAGGATGGAGGCAGAGGAGGGGATACACCCCAAAAATTCCCCTACAGAAATCCACTGCTCACCTCATTCCTCCTCAAGCAATTCCACCCGCTCCTATTGTCTGTTTACTGGTTGCTGCATTGGTTCATCCTTCAATGACTTCATGGGAAAGTACCAGAGCACACACACATCTATAACAACACCCCATGTCCACACAGCTGCTGCCAGGTGCGGGGATCAGAGCTTCCCAGAGCATCCCAAGGGAAGACAGAACTATACTGGCTGCCCACACGGCCTGGGGTGACACAATTCCCCACTGCCTTCTCGGTTTTGCTGAGCAGAATCAGGCAAAGCCTGAAGCATTTGAGCAGACAAGTGACAACACTGAGCCAGCCACACGTGGCTGTGACATTGCAGAGCAGGAATTACCCGAGCAGCTCCTGCTCTGCCCCTCTGAGACCTCCAAAACCAAATGGAATGCATTCCCAAAGAGCAGCGAGGGTACCTAATGGCTGAGGGATCAGAATAGCTCTGACGCTCACTCCCCACATTCTGCTGTGACAAACCTGGAGGCACCCACTCTTTTCTGAGCTGCCATACCCCGCTGGGTGTCCTCAGACTCTACAGTATGGGGACAGCCATCCTATGCACACTTCCCTGAACCCTATGGGGTCAGAGGAGCAAGAGCCCTGCAGAGCCAGATCCCAGAGGGCAGCCAGGCACACACCTGTGCAGCATGAGCCCGCAGAGCAAAGTCCCAGATACAACACACACCCAGTGCTGCTCAGCAGCACCACAGGCACAACGCAGCCACCGAGCAACGGCAATTCCAACCTCTCACAGAATCTGGTTGCTGCCTTGCACTGTCCTAAAGCCCACAGACAGCGCTTCCCTATCTGCACACATCGGTACTCCCCAGCAGCACATTTCGGAGCAGGACGTAAAGCTGTCCCACCAACACCCTTTTCTCTCTGCAGAAACCCCTGCTGCCGCCCCACACTCTGCTGACGGTGCCCCCACACCACCGCTGTGCTCCCAGGGCTTTTAAAAGGGATGAAGGCAAGGCGGGGGACACCCAGGCACAGCGGGGCAGGACCCAGGGCTTGGGACTCGTGGGCCTGCCCAGCTCCATACCTCCGTGGACTCCTCCTGCTCGTTGATCACCATGAAAGCATCCTCGGTGGCCTGGCGCTTGGCGTCGGCGATGGTTTGCTCCATGCGCGCCCTCTCGGAGGCGATCATCTCAAACGCCTTCTGCTCTGCCTCCGCCACAGCCTTCTGCACCTCCGACATGGCCTGGCGCTTCACCTCGTTCACGGCTTCTTCTGGAAGGGAAGCTCAGCCTCACCAGCCTGCCCGGACTCTGCGGCTGCATGTCCCCATTCAACACAGGGATGGGCTGCCCTGGGCGCACCGCCGGCACCGCGCAGGGGGAGCAGAACCTGTGCCAAGGCCACGCGGGGTGCAGGCAGCAGCGTGCAGCCTGGGGCTGTGCTGTAGGCAGGCTGCTCCAGTCAGTGTACCGCAGCACCAGAGCCCACCCTGGGCAATCCCACAACCAGTGCTCACCTGCTTTCTTCCATATCTCCTCAGTGACGTAGCCCGACCCCGATCTGCTGCTGAACTCCCGCAGTGAATCTGTTGGAAGAAGAGCGAGGCAGGGAGGGTTAACAGGGCATAAGTCACAGCAGAGGGTTCCTCCAGTTGGGGCCGTTCATCAGACCTTCGGATGATAAATCACAGCCCTTAATTAGTGCCCTACATAATTTATGATGCAGTATAACCTATTCCCATCTCCCGGTACTCTGCAACAACTGGAGACACAGGCACACCACCAAATGCTGTGTGCTGACCCCAACACCGAGCCCCAGCAGCTCACAGCCAGCACAGCATCCATGGGGACACCCACACGGGGATCCATGCCCACACTACACAACCCTCGGGCTGTCTTCTATCCCTGCCCTTTTTTAATGCTTCAAAATCTCATCCACCTCCTTCCAGTGAAACTTTAAAAGCCACTGAACCCTTCAGATCTGCAATTCAGATCTGCATGGGGTTCCCCCACAGGGCAAGGGCTGAGCTACAGCAGAAGGACTTCTGACTTCAATTTGTTCTCCCTTCCACTTCCACACTCTCTTCCACCCTGGGTTCAACACGCATCATCCCAACTATTGCTTCTGTGCAGAAATCAAGCTGAGGTAAAGCCCTCAGGATAAATTAGGTTTTAAGGCTGCAAACTGCAAATGCTCAATAACAAATTCTAATTTAGTTCCTGTTGCATGGATACGTGCTATTGTTTCCCAAGAAATGCTCATTCTTCCTGTGTGAGAACTCCCAAAACTCATCCCAAAACACAGCTAAACCTGACCCAGAGCCTAATTTGGGTACCTTTTGACATGCAAGAGGATTCACTTCATGTATTAATCCAAACAAGTTGAATATTTATCACTGAATTGTTAGAGTTGGGGGGGACCTTTAAAGGCCATCTGGTCCACCCCCTGCAATGAGCAGGGATGCTGACAGCTCCATCAGGTTGGTCAAACTGGGATTCTGAGCTTTAGGAATTGCATGCATTGAAGTCCTCAAGGTCAGAAACGATTTGGGTTTCAGCAAGAACTACGTGCTCTCAAACTGGGGGGGTAAGGACAGCTTTCCACCTGCAAGTTAATGCTTAGAACTGCCACAGTGACAGAAGAATTGTCATCCAAAGCAACTAACAGCTTTCTCCCCATAATTTCATTAAGTGAAGTCAAGCTCATCTTTCCAGTATGTTCTATTTAATGACTCATTATCAGTCTGAAGAGTTTCAGAGCCAGCAGTCAGCCACTGTGCTGGAAGAAGAAATCAGTGCCCACCACAGGTGTGAAAGAAATGCCAGAACAGGGCACAGAGGTGGAGCTCATCTAGAACCAAGGAAGCTTGACTTTCCTCATATAAAGGGGCTTAGAAGAGAGATGGAGAAAGACTCTTCATCAGGGCCTGGGGTATCAAGACTAAGGGGCAACGGTTTGAAACCAAACAAGAGCAGATTTAAATTGGATACAAGAAAGACATTGCTCACAATGAGGGTGGTGAGGCACTGGCACTGCTGCCTGGAGAGCTGTGGGTGCCCCATTCCTGAAGGCGCCCAGTGCTGGGCTGGAGGGGACTCTGGGCAGCCTGATCCAGGGGGAAACCCAGTCCATGGCAGGGAGCTACGTAAATGCCCTTTAAGATCCCTTCCAATCCAAACCACACTGTGATCCATTTCTGTTGTACTCCTTATGCGCAATACAGCTTCGCCTATTATTTTAAAGACCCACTTTCAGATAAAACCCTTTTTCTCGTGCAGCTTTCATCCCAGCACCGCTCACCACTGCCGATGGAGTCGGAGCTGCCGGGGCTGTGCCTGGCTGTGCCCAGCTCTCCCCCAGCCTTGCGTGGCTCAGCCTCACTGCACCGCCTCTTCCAGTAGTTGAGCTCCTCACGGTCAGCCTCCTGGCAGCGCCGCAGGACAGCCATGGAGCGCCGGGTCTTCTCCACCATCTCCATGATGCAGTTCAGCGCCTGGAGGGAGGGAGGCTGTCAGTTCTTCTGCCACTGCTCACCAGGCTGGCTCTTGAGTTTCCCACCGGAGGTGCCCCAGGGGCTGTCCCAGTAAAGTAAACCCAAAGTTATTTCACAGCAAAAGGATGTGAGCATGGTATCTCAACAGTATTCAAACAGATACCATTGGGTCCCATGGCCATCCATGCAGTGACGCTCTGGGTGTTACCATCTCCTGGGAGCTCAGACTGTGTCTGAGCTCAGCATCTGGTTTGGTCACCAACAGATGTGGCCACGCTGCTAAAGGTGGAGTGAGAATAAGCTGCTCTCCCATGGGAGCAGAGTGCCTGTGCTGTTGGTTGTGCCTCCATGGCAGTGGGGATGTGTCTTTATGATTTATGACATCTCTCTCTCCAACCTAAAGGAATTGGTCTTGGTACCAACGCTCCATAGGCACATCCAACTTAAAATATTCACCTATGGGGCCTTCTGCTCCATACGCACCCACATGAAGTGCCAGCTTTAGAGCTTAAGTGAGCATAGGGCCCCTCTACGTTTCTGATCAAAGCTGAATTTCAGTTCTATCTCTTGAGGGGAAGCATTCCAGAGAAATGCTTGGGTCAGCAGCCTTGTTCAGCACAGAAAAACAGGCTCTGCAGAAAGTCTGCCAGAAGTACCAAGTCTGCCCATACCCAACCATGCCCCATGCGGGCTGGCAACCCAGGAGAAAAAGCCTTCAACCAACCCCAGCATTGTGTGTTTTTGTTTTTTTTTTAATCTGTAAGGTCCATACACGTGCTGCATACAACACATCTGCACACTTGTTGGCACAGTGCTGGCCTGGGCAGCTGCTGGAAGACCTGTGCAGGTTGTTCTGACAGCCAAGAGGAGCAGCTCTCCAGCACCAGACACTTGGTTCAAACTGATTTTGGCTTCCACTGGGCACAGGCAGAGGAAAAACACTAGGAAACTGCTCCTGTTCCTATCTGCCCCTGTTGACCTACTTGTGGCGGCCTGTCCAACTGCTAGGAAAGCCTGGATAAGGTATCATATCAACAAGAAGAAAATCACTAATTGGAGCAGGTGAGCAGTGGGTCGCTGTGTCCCACAGAGCTTCCCACACCCCCCACCTCCTTACGTGATCGAGGTGCTTCCACTCGTCAGCCCACTCCCTCTCTGTCAGGCGGTGGTCCACCAACTCATCCTGGTAACCTCCATTCAAACCTGCAACAAACCACAGCTGGAGGAGTGATCAGATGGAGCAAATGCTTTCAGTGCTGCAGAGGGAACTTAGCCCCAAAGCAACAACAGAGCAGGATTTCTAACCAGGTAGAGCTGTAATTTTAAAACACATCTCCAAGACATGGTTTATGGGGCTAATTGCATACGGCTGCTCTGATCCTTGCTTGTGTCATTGCCTCAGAAGTGCTACAATCCCCTCACAGGCCTGGACCTGGCTTGCTCAACCGGCAGCTCCCTGTTTGTGAAGCCACAGGGGCTCCGAGCTGTGACTCAGAGTGCCCTGCTGGAAACAGGGCAGCTGCTTCCACACACCCCTACCAGCACCAGGAGAGAGGGGAGGCCACACACTGCTCTCCCCACACACCACAGATGTCCTAGATCAGTCATCTCTGAAAAGTTAATTTCTATTTATTTCCACGGCCTTCACCTCTGCATGCTGGCTTGGCCATGGTCAGCACCAACACCAGGTCCTGCTCGCTCCTCACCCCTGGTGGCTGCAGTCTCATACACACAGAGGGAAACTGCAGCTCTGCCTCTCCCTCTGTCTTCCTGCTTTTTACTTTTCACTATTTGATGTTTTCTCTGACATCTCTGCAAAAACCTTCACCTTTCTTATGGGACATGCCTAGAATTACAACCCAAAGTCCTGCAGAGCTGCTCACCGAGCCCGCCGTGCCTGTCCCGGATCTCCCTGTGCTCCAGCATCTTGCCAGGGTCTCTGTACAGATGGGAGGTGGCGATGTCTTCCAAGGTGTAGTGTTGGAGGGGGGGTGGGGTGGGGTGGAACTGCCCACCAGGG
The DNA here is from genome assembly GCA_028571105.1 of Tragopan temminckii. NCBI lineage: Eukaryota > Metazoa > Chordata > Aves > Galliformes > Phasianidae > Tragopan > Tragopan temminckii. The sequence goes on along the minus strand of JAOWBP010006427.1, from coordinate 16,393 downwards.
TTCAGCATTGGGATGCTGAGTGCAGGGCTGTGCCGGGGCGCGGGGCTGATGGTGCACACACGCTTGGCAGGCGGCTCCGTTGGCAGTGGCTCTCTCTCAAAGCTGTTGTCATCCCTTCTGTAACCACACCAAGAGACACAGGGATTCGTTAGCACTGCATAAACAGGTATGGGAAGGGAAAGATGAAGAAATTGAAACAGCAGAATTTGGGCAGTGATGATTTTACCGGAGGGGTAGAAGGAAGGAGCTGAGACAAACACGATCGACTTGTGAACAAATCCACGGAACGACCTTGCTAAAAGGAGTTCAAAATGCCCAAGTGTTGTGATTCATCTTTCTGAGCACAACCAAATTAAGATTTCACAGCTTCGATAAATTTGAAGTGTGCTCCACATAATTACATAACGACTTTTACTTGGAATAAAGGCAGCGAAAACAAAACCGTGTCCTTCCCTGTGCTGAAAGTGCCTCCACCTGCTGCCTTCCTGGCTCAGGCACTTGGGTGACCTGCTCCCAAACAAATCCCCGTGGCCAGGGTCTGCCTGAAAGCCCTTGAAGAGGGTCTGCAGCCAAATTATCAGTGCTACGGGCAGGAGCTACAGCCATAGACAGCGGTGTCTCACCAACAGCTGTAAGGAGCGCTAAGATCCTATGTCTGGCCCAGAAACACAGTTTAAAGTTTTAATTCACCTTCACTGCTGTCCAAAAACATGACTTTGGGAACAGAGTGGCAAAGGCTCCTTTACCTGTCAGGGCTGTGCCTCTTGCTGTTCCCGTTGACCTCGATGAGCAGCTCTGAAGAGTCAGCTGGGGAGGAGGTGGTGTTGAGAAGGATGTGCTCATGCTGAGCCAGGTACTGGGATGGCGTCTGCTTGGCAGCCCGGGCGCAGTGCAGCAGCTCTCTCTGGAGCAGAGGGAGGTTGGCCTGGAAAACATGCACAGCTCTGCTTCACGCAGCCTGCATGGGCACGAGCAGCTTTGCTCAGAGAGCATTAACAGCTCGAGCCCGGGGCCCCGCTCAGCATTTCTCAGCTTGTCATGTCTGCGCTGGGCAGACTTACCTGTGTTTTCTCAGGGGCTGGGGATGGCCTGGGGCTGGTACACACAAAAGCACTGTGGGAAGCACTCTGTGCTTCCAGCATCTCGCTGCCCCAGCCACAATCTATAAGCCAACACCTCAAACACTCCAGATCCCAACATTTTCAAACTGCAGAATGGAGATTGGTTTGTCTCATTTACCCCTAACACACAAGCAGACATACGTGGCTCTCATTACAAAGCCAGCTTTCTGCGAGCCAGTAGCATGTGGCAATGGCCACGGTCTGTGCAGTCTGTCTTGGATAGAATAGTTCTGGTGCTCGTTATGAGAGCTTCCCCAGCAGGGACACGCTGCCAAGCAGCACAGTCCTGCACAGCACTGTCAGCCAGCCCCACCAGCTCCTGTCACCTTCAGGAAGGGGATTACAAACGGCCGCAGGGGGAAGTTCGTCGCCTCTTGCAGCTTGCAGTGAAATTCCTCAATCGTCACTGTTGAGTTCTGAGAAAAGAATTAAGAAATGAAATGACCGTTTGTTCTTATTTTTAGATGCTTGGAAAACAGCTCAAAACGAACAGAACTAGAAAGGAGACTGCATCTGTCACAACAGGACTGACAATGCTCACATCAGATCCTGCCTCACACAGCCAAACAGACTCAGGCCAACGGAGCAGAACGACTGCACCAGGCATGGGGGGCTGTGGGCACTGTCAGCACCAGAGCAGGGGGAGCAAGCCCAGCTGGCACCTCCTGCAGCCCAGCCAGGTAGCCCAGGGTAGGCTGAGGATGGGCAGCAGCTCCAGCTGCTTCTTCCCTCCTTTCCAGCTGAGCTGACCCAACCTATCCGCCATCCGTGAGGTCACCAGCAGCTTGCTGCTCCTACACTGATGTTCCCAAGTTGGGTGATACCTGGAACAAGCTGCAGACACAAAGTTCATCCCTGCAGCAATAACTGCCATCAGGGGGGACAGCAACGAGCAGAGGAACAGTTTGTAATTTCCTTTGCTGGTGGGTAAATTAATGTACTGCCTCATACCCATGGAAATACAGACAAGTGCCCACCTGCTTCAGCAGCAGCACTTGGTGCCCGCTGCTCAAGCCCTTCGAAGAACCTCGAGGCTGCAAACAGACTTGTGTATGCTCTGCCCATGCCAACCTGGGGAACAGCAGTACTTCAGGCTGCCCGTGGCCCAGCTGCGTTTGCTGCATGCTCAGCCTCTGAGCAAGGCTGCCAAGAAGCATAGATCAGCTCAGAGCTGTGCTGGGCCACGCAGCAGGTGGCAGCTGGGCAGGTGGCACAAGGCTATGCTCCAGGACCTTGGCTGGGCATGCACAGGGCTGTGCAGCATTCCTACCAGTCAACCTGTACACTGCAAGTACTGGATCCAATCCTGCAAGGCCTGTTCATTTCTTTTCAGCTCAGGATGTTTTCAGCTCTCCTTAGATGCAGAGGGGCAGGAGGCTGTGTGTGCACTGTGCGCACCAGCAGCAGCAACCCTAGCTCTTGCAAGCCCAAGCACAGAAGATGCAAAAAGGGTCATTTACCAATCCCCTTCCTGCTACTGCACTGTCAGACTGCCATGAAAGTGAACGCAGCTTAGTGACAGTTTGCCCAGCCATGCACTTCTTGTAGATGCAGGCAAAGCACTGAGGCCTCCTGCTTCAGTGCCAGGCTATCTTCCCCAGGCCTCGGCAGTGCTAGTGGGGCTGCAGCGCAGCATGCAGGAGGGAAAAAGCCCACTAAATGCCCACTGTGCTCAGCACCGCGTATCACAAATGAGGTGCTTGAAGCATTGAGTCATCCTCTACGTACTCAAGGTTTAGAAATGGATTTCTTTCAAAAAGCAGCAGGCACAGAGAGCACCCCCACAGCTCAGCATCACCCTCTCTCCCCCCATGCAGCATTTGCACCTGCAGAGCTCCAGCAAACAGGATGGTGGCCAGCATGCAAGGCCCACCAGCTCCCTGCAAGATACTCTTTACAAAGCAGCACCCAAAGCCACTCATCTGTATTTGCAGAGGTGCTCGGGCATGGAAGCACCATCACCTCACCAGAATTCACGCATCCCTTCTGCTCTGGGCTTAGGGGTGCAAAGAAGAGAACACTTCCCTGGCAGAAAAGCACACGTTCCTGGGAGTTGCTTGGAGCTGCGTTTCCAGGAGCAGATCAGGAAGCACAGCACTGCTCGTGGCTTCTACTGAGGAAGGCAAAGAGCACCTGGCATGCAGCTTCTACAGCAAAGTATAGTCCCAAGCCCTCTAGGTTTCCATAAGCTCAGCTGCACCTGGGCTCATGTCAGTGCAATGGGACAGATTGCTTTTGAAATCCACTGAAGGAAAAAAAAAAAAAAAGCCAGCGAGTTTACCAGAAAGCACAAACAATACAAGCTGTGCTTAGCCAACAGCTCTGCTTGCAAAGGCCCATGATATTGTGCAATGGGGGCACGTGTTGGCTGCTGGGATCCCATCACTACAACGCTTTTGCAAAAAGAAATGTCCCCTGGGCTTCCCAGGGAGCAGCTTACCACCAGGGCCAGGACCAGGGTCCGCACCTTCTCCCCGATCTCTGGAGAGATGTCATTGCCAAACTGCTGCAGGGTGGTGAGGAAGCGTTTCAGCTTGCTGAGCTGCCGTGCGCCACACGTGGCTGGGAGTTGCTGGTTGGTCAGTGAGGAAGAGGAGGAGGAGGCCGGGCCGTTGCCAAAGCGTTGGGGTGGGGACGGTGCCCCATTGAGCGTCGGGGGGGAATGGTTCATCCCGTTGGGCACTGCAGAACGGAGACAAAAGTGTTATGGCATGAGATGGGCACGGCCCCGAGGGCTGCGTCCTGCCTGCAGCGTGTGACTGTACTCCCCACGGAGCTGAAGGGAGTTTGGCAGACGCGGCTGTTTGTCCAAACCAGTCCCATCTGTGACCGTGTCTCCTTTAAGCAGAAAGCGTGATGAAACTGACTGCAGCTTGGGAAGTCCGCATGGGATTAGAATAAATTGTTGACATCCCCTCAGTGCTGTTGTGCAATCTGAAGTCGTGTCTGGGAAATGGTGAAAGCAGCTGTGCATGGGGGGCCCAAACTTCAGATAAACCCAGAATGTTAGAGGTGAAAAATACACCATGGTAAATACAGCTGTGGCTGATGCACAGAGCTGGCCTTAAAAGCCCAGAGCTGAATGGTCACCTCATCTACGGCTGAGGGAGCCGGGGCTGCTGGCCTGGAAAAGAGATGGCCCCAGGGGGACCTCACTGCGGCATTCCTGTACCTGAAGGGAGTTCATAAAAAGGAAGGGAGCAACTTTCGACATAGGCAAATAGTGACAGGACAAGGGGGAATGGCTTTAAAATAAAAGTGGGGAGATTTAGGTCAGATGTTAGGAAAAAACTCATTACCCAGAGGGGTGTGGTGCTGGCAACGCTGCCCAGAGCTGTGGGTGCCCATTCCTGCAGGTGCCAGAGGCCATGGATAGGCCCTGGGCAGCCTAAGCTGAAGGCAGCCAGCCCATGGTGGGAGGCAGGGAGAGAAGCTCCCAAAGCCCCTCCCAGCAGAGCTGCCACAGGCATGGGAAGGCATGTGCTGGTCTCAAAGGAACGCAGCCTGCCAAAGATACCAGCATTCCCACTGCAGCTTCCCCAGGATTGCTCCTTGGGTCTTCCAAAGAACCACACCTGGGAGGGTTTTTCAGAGAAGAGTACAGAGGCATTGGAGCAGTTAAACCACCCCGGGGCACAGCGAGGCTCCACACACCTGGAGCTGTGGGGTGAGCACGGAAAGAGGAAGCACAGTCAGTTGAGATCCAAAGGAAAGATAAGGGCAAAGAGACCAACCAGGGCAAAAGGCTCTTCTGGGGCATAACAAAGACACACTCCTTTGTGCAGAGAGCGATGATGAAATGAAAGTAAAGACTGAGGACAGAGCCGTGAAGGCAGAACGGGCTGGTGCCTTCTGTTCTAGGTCAGTGCAACCAGAGAAACTCCTGGCCACACTTCCCCAGGACAGGAAAAGAACAGAGATGACCTGCAGAGATCAGCAGTACCTGCCATAGCAGCAAATACTGAGCTCACTTAAAAGGCAACGGCAAGTACTCACAAGGAGCATTGGTTCTGCAGTAACATGTAATAAAGATGGGTAAAGCCACTCCAAGCAGAGCAGTAACGCACAGCCTTGTGCTCTCCAGAGGCTGCAGCCAAGGAGCTCTGCCCTGTTCCCTATTTCTTTCCTCTTGCTCTTAGCAAGGGAAGAAGGAGAGTGCAGGTTGCTGTGTGTGGGCAGGGGTTGCAGGGGAGCACAGGAATATGAAAGTCATCCTCGAGGGCTACATCACTAAACTCTGCAATAGGTACCAAACTGTCTCTCCTTGTCTTTACATCCCTTCACAGAGCAGGGCATGCAAAGGGTGGCTCTGACCATAACCTCTGTGCACAGCCAGGAAGTGAAAAGCATGAGTAAACTTCATCGCAGCTTGTAGTGCTCGCTCTACTGAAAAGAGGCAGTGAAGTCATCAGGCCCCAGCAGATTCAGGTGACTTGGCCCTTAACAGTGTGCCAAACAGCATTATTGGAAAAATTAATTTCTATCACTTTGCTAATGGTCTTTTTCTGCCTTAGCAAAAGGAGAGCCATTAAAAAACCCTCCGTGTATAACGCCAGGGACAACGTGTCTGGCGGGATAACCCAGTGATTAGCACTGCTGCCAGCATCTCTCAGTGCATTAGCTGGTGTCCTGAAAGAGGCTGAATGGTAACGCTGTGAAATCCCCTGCCAAGATGAAATGGAGATGCCCCAGACACTGCTGTGAGTAGCAGAGCAATACACACAGCCAGGGGACCTCGGTATGGAGTAAAGGTGAGGAGAGAATCAAATGTCCACATGCCATGAATGGGGTAAGGTAATTCCATGCTTGAGTGTGAAGTAAAACAGCTGTGCTCTGGAACAATGCTTTTAGATGATGAGACTTTAAGATGATGGCTTAAACGTTCTCTAAAAGGAAAAAGCATGAGCTGTGTTCTTCCTGTGAGGTGGGGCTGAACGCCCATCCCACCTGGGGAGCTGCCTCTGAGCAGCACCCTGCAGCTTAACAGGAGAGGTTACGGAGCAAAGATGGAGAACAGACAGTGGACAGACAGCGAGGAATTTCCAAGGCTGTGAAATTAGAAGAGGAAAACTTTCTAATCTCAGCTGCAGAAATGCTGTCTGCAAAACGAGATACAGCAGAGTGGGAATTAACTCTGCCAGATACAGCACAAAGCTCAGCTCCTGGCTTCTTTGAAGCCAACCTGATAAAAGCCTTCCATTTCTTAAGGAGGTTATTGCAGAAATCACATCTGCACCTGCACGGAGAGGGACTTGGAGAGACTGTGACAACACTGGGACAAGCAGGAGTGGGCAGGGTTGTACTACAGACCCCACAGTATGTCCTACATAAGCAGAAGGAAAGCCCCAGCCCTCGCTCCCAGTTGTGCAGCTCTGTGCTGGCCAGCAGCTTGGCAAACAGGGAGCCCTGCCAGATGCTGGCACAAGCAGAGCTCCTCCTCGCTGGGCCAGTCCCTTGGCAAAGTGATTTATTGGGGGCTTACGTGCAGCTGGGGTGAAGGAGACGGGCCGAGGGCCGCCAGGGTTGACGGGGGGCAGCGGTGGCATATTGGGAGGAGAGGACCTGGTCTGTATCTTCACTTCCACGGGCGAGCCGGGCATCACTGGCACCCTCTTCTCACCAGCAACTGTATAAAGAGAACACGGACACGTTACCAACAGTCCTCACAGGGATTTCCCTGTCGAGCACAAAAAGCAGAACTGCAAAGGCTTTCCCACCATTAAAACTGCAGAGGGATACCAAAACCGCAACAAGTTGCTATTATTTTAATTATAATAAAATAACAATACTAATACAACACTGCTAAACACTACTCGCGCACACCTGGCCATGCTTTCAAACCACGTGCCTCTCACTGGCACACTGCTGCACGACTGCAGCACTCACACCAGTCACAGCTGCAGGAGCAGCACTGCTATGTGCACAGGAGCTGCCCTGGCTTGGCACAAAGCCCTGGTACCCCCCCCTTCCCCTTGCCCTCAGCCCCCAGCTACATGCTTTGGACACCAGAATATGGCCACAGGTCCATCTCGATTCCTCTTCTTCCCCTCTTCCGCTGTGTACATACACAACTGGACTTTGCCATGGAGAGAAACTGAGCCTGGCACCAATCTTAAAGATTTTCTAACCTGTTCTCCTAAAGCATTCCTATGGCATGCCATACACAATGTGGAAGCACCAGCAAAGAAAGCGGGACTAACCTGGTTAAACTGCAGAGGGGGAAAAAGAGCCACAGATTTGATTCCCTAGAATACAACCAGCTAGCACTGTGCTACCAAGTGAGAAAGAAGTTACCCACAACGAGGGTGGTGAGGTACTGGGGCAGGGTACCCTGGGAGGTGGTGGGTGCCCTTGTCCCTGGTGACACCAAGGGCAGGCTGGACCGGGCTCTGAGCACCTGATGGAGCTGTGGGTGTCTCTGTTCACTGCAGGGGGATGGGACTAAGTTTAAAGATCCCTTCCAACTCAAACCATTCTACAATTCTATGAAAGCCAAATCTGGAGGAACCAGCACCTCACCTTCGGATGTGCTCCAACAGACAGCAAGGACCAGGCAGGGCTGATAAACATAAACCTTCCTGCTAAAGGCCTAGGGCATCTAAAACTCAGATAAAACCCATCCTTCTAAAACTCAGTTTTAGCCTAACCACATCCATTTCACGAAAAGCATGCCTGCAAAACAGGCTGTGAGCGAGGATGTGAGCCAGCCCCTGGCTGACTGGGACTAAAAACCAGACAGCCTTTGTCCCATGGAGACGCTGCCTTCCCCACCTCCTCCTTGCACATTTCACTATTTAGAAATATTTACCGGCTCACCAATGGCAACACAGCAGTGCTGCCTCCAGAGGCACAGAAGATGCTGCAGGTCCCAGCACAGCTGGAATCGTGGCTGAGAGCTGAAAACCAGCTCAGCTCCCTGAGTCACGTTGCACCACGGGCCATCCTGGCTGATGGCTGAATGCCCCAAGAGTCAAGCAGGACACCTGCCTGCCCTGGGACACTGATGGGCTTTCCATCAGCAATGCTTGTTCCAGCCCAGGTGCTGAGTGTTCCCATGCAGCTCTTCTCAAAACACTTACAAATGCTGTGTCTGTTTTTCCAGCAGCGCCTGCAGCACACGTATTGAACACATTTATGGCACAATGCTTTTACCGTTGCTGCCAACTGACCCAACCTGGTGATGACGCAGTGACTTTGCACCCAGGAACAGCAATTTGAACCATGGAGGGGGCTGCAGCACTGCAGTCCCATGGGAGGGCTCCTTCTGACACAGGAGCATTGGGACATCACACAGGAGGATGATTCACCAGGAGCAGAGAGAAACCTGAGCATGGAGACACTGTTCTAATCCCAGCTTGGTGCAGGAACGCCACATCCTCAGGAAGCTGAAGGGGCAGATTCTGCAGCGCTTGGAGTCACGGCTTTCAGATGCTGCAGAGCTCCTGCCTGGAGTGGGACAGCTATGGCACAGAGCCCGTGCAGTGTGCCCCATATGGGGCAGGCACCTGCCCCAGCAGACCACACTCAGTGATTCCCCTTACAGAAGTCTTCTGACTACCGTGTTTAGTGCACAGAGAGTGTTGCTATGATAGGTAACCTCAGAAGAATGGCTAACATTTGCTTGTGCTGTAAACTGTATATAGAAGCTGCTTTAGTAATCTCTCCCTGCTTGTGGGTTCAAGAAGAGGCACGGGTGAAAAGAGCCACAAGTTAGAGAGCACCTCAACCCCTCTGGAACTGACATTAATAATACTAAAACGCCTTTGGTAATCAGAGAACAAAGTAACAAAAAGGAAGAAAAATACTGCAAGGTGAGAACAGGGCACTGCCTCCCTGTACAGCCAGGCAGGGGCTGTGGGGCAGCTCAGGGGGGCAGGCACTGCCCCACACCTCTCCCCACTGCATTTTTGCTGCACAGATCCACACAAAGCCAAAGCCCTGAGCTGGCTGTGATACTGAGCCACGAGCCTGCAGGGAGCAAAGAGCACAGGGAGAGAGCAACAGCACTGATGCAGCACACAGCACGTGGGTGCTTCATACACATTTCTGTGATAATATTTATATGTGCACAACTTAACACCATACCACAAGCCCTACGCACAAGCACAGGCAGTATCTGTAGGCTGTTAAGCCCTGCTGTCAGCTGCAGACAGCAAAGCCTTTCCTGCTCCTTGATGGGAAGCAGATCTGAGCCTGCGGCTGAGGACACACAGAATGGATGGGGGCAGACCCAGGTGCTGTTGATGCAGGTGTGGGATGCCCTTGGCTAGGGTTCAGGATGAAGGAGGAACCCGCTGCACCCGGGCTGACAACAGCTGCACGGAGCCCTATTGCTCCCTCACAGCCCCGTTCACTGGGCTCAGGCACTCCAGCTTAGCAGGCTGTAGCTTTCTGAGAAGTCAAAACAGGGAACAGGTTGGAAGGAGCGAGGGAGAAGCATGCTGAGCACGGCACAGCACTGCACAGCTGGCTGTACTGCACACATCAGGATCTGCTTTTTGCTTTTGTGGGTGGCAGGGTGGAGAGAGCAGCGTCACAAGAAGACTGCATCACCAAGGCTTTGGCCGCTCAAGGTTAGAAGCGAGGTCTGCAAGTTTAGCCAGTTGGTGTCTTTTGAACAACCGTTCAGAATCAGAGAGTAGAAGTAGGTGACAGTTTCAGACAGAGAGAGGAGGTTTAATTGGAGCAAGCGTCTTCAACTTCCATGTAGCACACATGAAAGCGTACACAAATATATCACAGAACAGGCAAGGTGTGCCTCAAATGAAGCAGCCACTCCTCGAAGCTCAGAGCCCCAAGCTCTCACACCAGCAACGTGCTGGGCAGCTGGGCACAGATCACAGTGCACGACACCCCAGGGCGCCCAGCAGTGCCAGGGGACAAACCACGCTCTGGGGGCACTGCTGCTTCCTCTGACCTGAAACCTCATCTATAACACAATCACAGAGCACCAGCCAGACAAAGACTTCCCAGGAGCAGAGGCTCAGTGACCCCACTGAAATGGGAACCAAATCACAGCTTTAGGATAAAGCAAAGCCTGTCTGGGTGCCAAAAGAGAGCATCTGAAAGAGCAGAGCACAGGACTGCGATGCCACGGGCCAGCAGGACCCTGTCCAAGGCCTAGGAGAGCTGCTTCAACACGACCCCACACAGCACCCTGGAGAAGAGGCCCCAGAGCTCTGCCCTGCTCCAGGCACCACGCTCACACCATGCTGCAGCTGGCTCTGCAGCTCCTGACAGGCAATCTGCATGCAAAGAGAAGCAGCACCCGTGTAACCTGACCTGCTCGAGTAAATAGGGTGAAGTGAAATATGGCTCACCACCTCCCAGCTTTGCTGAATGTTTATTTTGAATAACATGCTTATCTGCTCCAACTGCTCACCATCTGTTTCCAGTCTCCACCAAGCTAATATTTTTCACATTTAGGCACCGAGAAATGGGAAGAATTACATTTAAATTTTATTAACATCTTTCCTCCGCTCTGAGGTCGCCATTCCCTCCCCTTGCCAGCTCCGAGCCATCTGCAGAGCACCTCTGCAGCTCCAAGGGCTGCACGGGGCTGCCTGCACGCGGCTTCCAGCAGCTCACTGCTGCTCCAGCACAGCTTCCAGGCAGTTCCCAACCCTCAGAACTAAATCGAGGAAGGACCCAACAGCGTACCTCGGTGCAGCGCTGTCGCATCAGGAAGCAATGGAGGAGGAAGGCAGGAAGGTTCTGGGATGGGGCAGCTGGCAGCAGCCCAAGGAAGTACAGAGCTGGGGTACTGAGCCCTCCTTAGGGGGTGACAGAGAGCTCTGAAGTCAGCTTTCACCCCGTGCTGCTGGGTGTACAGCACAGCCACGCTGTGACCTGCAGGCTGCGGTGGGAGGGAAGGACGGCACCTTGTGCAGAGCCCCGCGGCACTGCGAGCTGCTGAGCCTGGGACCGGTGCTTCGTACATCAAAAATAAACGCGCGCATCTCCTCTGCCATCTCCTCCTCTCCCACACACAGCTGCTTCGCTTTAAATCGCAATTCGGCGCAGCGCTCAGATAGAGGAACTTGAAAGAGCAAAGTATGTTATCATTTGCAACCAGTCCAGAAAGCAGTTAATAAGGGAAATAAGATTAATAATTGATTCCTGACGGCAGACTGCAGATCGCTATCTGCTTTGCCCTTCGGTGCTCTCCATAACACCCTATCAGTGCTCCCACCCTGCAGCCCATTCTGGGCTCTGCAGTGGGTCCCATCCTCTTGCCCCCAACCAGCACCCGACCCACTAAAACAACCCAAAATGCCTCCGTGCAGAGGTCTGCTTTCAGAACCTATTCCATAGCTGCTGCTTTCAGCAGAAGTCCCCTCTGGAAAAGCACCAGCCTGTGGGACAACAGCAGTGTGTGCACATACCTTGCACAGTGCTGCTAGGAGCCCAGATGGGAAAAAGAGCTCTCCCTTCAAAGCAGGGTTTAAAAACAAAGTTCTGCTACGATCTGCTAAGGTTTAAAGCAGAAAAACTCTGTTACAAAAAATCCCATATGTTACATAGACCAACTCAGCACTACAATTTTGGGAGTGGGAATCTTTATTTTCTTCCTGCTGCAAAGCAGATAAAGGTGTGACTTCTATACCTGGAAATGCTGACCTAAAAGACAGAAAACTAGCTGCAGCAAGCTCTAACTTCTGGAAGTGTTTTCTACTTTCACAGAGGCTTTAAGACTCCTCTTTACACACAGCTTGGCCTGCTCCACAGCTCCTGCCCTCCAGATGGAACACATCAGCCCAGCCCCATCTCGGTGCCCTCCTCTGCCACGGGAAAATGCCAGCACAGCCCAAGGAGCTGCGTTTAATTGGCATCCTCTTATTGCTAATTAGCTGTGAGCGGCTCTCTGCAGCTCCTAACGGTCAACAGAAATGCACCCACTGATTTTAAAGGGTCTTCAGAGCAGAGAATGATGAGATGCTGCTGCTGAGCACCCACAGCCCATGTGTTCCACAGGCAGCTTTCTGCCCGGCCCTGCAGCCTCTGCACAGCAGTCTGTTTGTTGCTGACAGCAGAAATAAACCCCAACCAGTCTGTCCTGAGCTCCCAGTCTGCTGAACCCTCTCCTCTCCCCTACCTGGTGTTCAGTTCTCCAGCTCTTGGTTTGGGAGGAAAAATCAAGTTGTGGAAGAGGAGGTGATTTTCCAGCCAGTTCTGCACAGAATGCAGCAGATGTTGACAAAGCCGCTGTTTCTAGGTCAGTGCAGCCCGCTGCCTTACGGGCTCCTCACCAGCCCTGTCCTCACCAGCTGAGGAGCAGCCACACAGGGAGTTCCCTTGGAGGAGTGCCTCAAGCAGAGCCCACTGCTCTTCGTGGTGTGTTTTAACCTCCAACACCTGCAGACGTGCTGCTTCGTGTGAACCAGATCAGGGTCAAAGCACCACGACACGTGTCCCCATTGCAAGGGATGGAGCAAAGCAGCAGCTGGCCCATGTGTCAGCACAACACAAGCTGCTTGGGGTGCTGTGCCTGTATAGGAAATCCCCATGTCCAGCCTGCTGCTCCTGGTTATAAACTGCTAGGGAAAGCCCCTCTGACTTCCAGCACGCCACAGAGACCTCGCTCACGGCCAGCAGGGCTTCCCTTCCAAATGCAGACTGAACAAGGAGGGGTGTCCAGGACCCCCTGCAGCCCCATCCCCACACTGCAGGGGCTGCAAAGGGCAGGGCTGTGGGGTCTGTGTTCCTGAGAGCCCAAAAACAGTGAGGGAAGGGCAAGAGGCAAACACGAGTCCTGATCAGGAGGAACACCGCTTCCCAGCCTCACGTTTTACCTGAGCATCCCTGAGATCAGATGGCACCTTCACAACAGCACAATTTTCCATCACCATGCTTTCCATATGCGCCTCTTCCGTAAGCCAGGGAGTTCTCAGCCCTGTTCTCCTCCGCCTGAACAAAGAGGCACGTACAGACACCTACAGAAACGTACACCCCACATATGGCAGGGTCAGCTCGGAGCACCTGGGAAGTGAATCCAACAGAAGGTAAAGGGGAGCAGCCTGAAAGGGGTTAGAGGAGAAAAAAATTCTCATTTCAAGTAAGAAAATAGATTCAAACCCACCACAAACTTAAAGTCATGCAGTAAGCAAAGATTTAAGGATTTTAAGCCTTATTATTAAAGGTGTACAGGAGGACAGTTTAAGTTAGGGGCTTCAAAACCATGGTATAGGATTGCATCCCTCTTCCCTTTCTCCCTCTCCCTAGCCCTGCTGCTAGGTTCCCATCATCACAAACCAACCTAGACAACAGCCAGCACGGAGCAGACCTGGGCTCCCTGCGTCACAGTGCTGCTGGTTAAATGAGAAGCACGGCCACCAGCACCGCGCGGCTCCACCTCACAGACCAACAAGCAAAAACCCTCAAGCAAATCCCCACGTTTATTTCAAACTGCTGTTTTTCTTCCTTCCTCAGTCACAGGGAAGGCTGTGACACAGTGCCTATAAATGTCCTCTAACGATACAGCAGGCAGAGCCCCATCTGTGCCTGGGCACAGGTGAGACTTCTCACCACGTGTAAGTGCACCTGCCTTCCAATTACACTCACCAGCCCATTAGGCAAATGAGATTCGCATCTGAGAGGATATCTGGAAAGTCAAGAAACAGGCCCTGAAGTAAGACGTGCTTTATAACCCGTGTGAGCTGAGCTGGGCCTTGAACGCAGGGCATATTGGGCTGTGCTTGGTGCTCTCTGGGTTCCTGCTGCAGCGCTCAGTGCTGGTGGAGTTCTGAGCGTGCAGAGCCAAGGATATCTGTGTGCCCTGCATGCTCACTCCTGAAAAATACGGCCACTTCTACAGGGCCCTCATCATTGCCAGGTTCTGCCTTGCAGAGGGAGAACAGATTATTTCCATCTATCCAAAACAGACCACAATATCACTGGCCCAAAACAATTTAGACTGTTGCTGGGTTTCTCCCTGCGACTGGGGGAACACCACTGAGCTCCAGGACCGTGCCAGCACCCAGGGACACACAGCAGCAGGATGGGCTCACAGCAGTGCGTGGTGTCACTGAGGGCACAGGGAACAAACTGCCCCGCTCAGGTGATGTGAGGAATCCATCTGCCTGCACGGACTTTTTTTCCCCCTCCTGTGAGTTTACGCAGAACAGAGACAACCTAGCTCAGCTCCCAGCATCCAGATGGCACTTGCAAACCTTGTCTGTGTATCAAATGTTGTTTTTTAGATCAAGTGTCCCTGGTTGACAACACAGAACTTGGAGATGCTATCTTTAGAGAGGCTCTTCTGCAAAGAAACACCCTTGGAGCACACGTTGCAGGGATATGCTAACATGGCAGCTCTCAGCAGGCACACACGGGTCTGTCTGGGGGGCTCAGGTACCCCGGAATGAACCAAGCATGGCTGAAGCTGAAGGGTAACCCAGCCCCAGCTAACAACAAGCCCTGCAGGAGCGACCCATCAGTAAGACTGCAGAGAAAGGTTAACATCCAGCACTGCAGGATGTGCTCATGGCAAAGTCCGCTTGCGCACAGGAATGATGCTTACCAAATCCCTACTAATGGAGCTGGAGCAGCTGAACACAGGCAGCAAGCTCTGAGATTTCATTCCTTCATTCCCCCCGGAGGTTTGGAGACTCCTGCCCCACTTTGCTCCTCACCTAAACATAAAGGTCCAATAACAGACTAACAACAACAGACTGACTTCCTCCGAGTCTTTATTTCCTCCTCCAGCTTTCACGAATAAAAGCATCACAAGCAAAGTAACCACTTTTAAATACTCCATTAACAAAGAGCAGAACTCCAAAACTTACAGTTTGATATATTTCTGAGACAACAATAGCTTCAGTAAGTAGCTGTAATCCTTGCTAGAGCAATATCAGCCTCCCCCTAACCTTGAGTTGCTTTCCACACTCCTCAGCTCCAAGATCATTAAAGCAATTGTTACCTGCATGGGAAAATGCACAAAACCCAGCTATGTCCTGCACACTGCCATGAGCAACACGGAGATGGGGAGAACACAAAGGGGTCTGCAGGAGCAAGGAAGGGCCTGGCTCAGCTCAACCCCTGCTCCAAAGGTGACACTGACAGTGCAAAGGGCCGAAGTGACCCCTCCTGCCTGCTGCTGAAAAGAACATTTCAGAACAGCGACATCAGGTAAAGCAGCAGCTTCTGAAAAAGAAAGTGATCCAGGAGGCAGCTCCTTCCATATTGCAGGCACTCACAGTAAACACCATATGGCCTGCTAATTTAATTAGGGAGAAGAAACCCCCGAAGTTTGAGATTTGACTTTGAAGGGTTTAAAACAAGTCTGAGGAGAATTGCTCAGCATACCGCATGAGGCTGCTGTCCTGCTCCAGCTGTCCTGCCAAGCCCTCGCCTGGCACTCACCTGCAGGCAGGAGCTATAGAAGTGCCCAACCTACAGCCTCGCCCCACAGTGCCCCACAGAACTAAAAGGATTTCTCTGTTCTTAACACATCTTCCAGCGAGCAGATGAGGGAAATGAGCTTTCCCTTCTCTGATGTGGGACAAAAAGCAAGTCTGGAGTCATGAGCATCCCAAGCATCCCAATAGTGTTCTGCCTCCGCTGGGGTGGTATTCTAAGGACTGATGTAATCTGGAGAAAAAAAAAAGTGGAGAAGTAAAAATAGGACCTCCTTTTTGCTCCTATTTGGACAATTCACAGCTCTCAGCATCCAGGGTCTTTTCAGGACCAAGGCTGGGACACACTCCTGCTGAGCACAAATCTATGGGAGTACATCATCGCTTCAATGAGCTGCTGGGCCAGCAGCCCCCAGCACAAACACTGCAGCTCTGCAAACTCCTGGGAGGCCAGAAGTGCATCCTATGGGAAACCCATTAGCACTCCACAGAAGTGCACAGCCCAGCCTCCGTCCAGAGTCACCAGACTGGGTCACCTGTGTCATTAGGGCAGGAGAGCATGAGGGATGCTGTACCTGATGGCTCCAACACCACACAGCCAGCTGTGCTCACCCATCCCTGCCTGTCCCATGGCAGCTCAGGGTTTGTGGGCTGCTTCTTGAGATGAGCTCCCACCCTGTCCCTTGCAGCAGCTGCTCCACAGGAGCAGATCTGCCCCTGAACTGCAAGACGGCAGTGAGAGAGACAGCCACACAGCGCTCTGTGCTGCTCTGCTGGTGACAAACCCAGGAGAGATTTGGGGTTCGGCTGCAGCCTGCTGCCCTCTTATGAACCATGCTGGGAGAAGGCCACACCTATTTGCACAGTTTTCCTCCGGCTCCTCTCCAGAAATGAATTAACCACCAACCTGTTCCTTTT